>JAADWZ010000389.1:0-29524 GCA_023336445.1 Pythium dissimile | reverse complement strand
CTGCAAGATCGTGTATTCGGGTCCGTCGGAAAAACCCGAGCACGTCGCATTGCTGGGAGGTGATGTCGAGTATCTGGCGTTGGACGAGCTGCTCAAGTGCAGCGATATTGTGAGTGTCCACATGCCACTCACAGACGCCACACGCGGCAGCATGAACGCGCGGAGCTTCGAGCTGATGAAGCCCAGCGCCGTGTTCGTCAACACGAGTCGCGGCGAAGTCGTGGACCAGGACGCGCTCCACCACGCGCTGAGCACCAACAAACTCGTGGCCGCAGGGCTCGACGTGACCACGCCCGAGCCGCTGCCAACCGACCACGCGCTGTTTAAGCTGCCCAACTGCGTGATCCTGCCGCACATCGGCTCGGCGACCGTCAAGACCCGCCAGGCAATGGCGGACATTGCCGTGAAGAACCTTGTTGCGGGACTCTTTGACCAGCCGCTCCTCCACAGCGTCGTGTAAGTTCAGTTTAGTCTCCGGGTTTGATTGAGTTGAATAGCACGGAGAATTTCTAGAAATCTCCTCCAAAGTCTCCTCCATCTCCTCCTCCTCCGCCAGTGTCGCCGCCAAAGTCTTCGCCGCTAAATCCTCCATAGTCTCCGCCACCTCCTCCACGGTATCCTCCGTAGCCTCCGCTGCGGTGGTGGTTGTTACCTCCCATCGCGTCAGCGATCATCATTCCCGTCGCGAGACCAGCCACGACCCCAAATCCACCGGCTGCAAAGCTCGAGCCGCTGGCCGACTGGCCGTAACCGTGACCAGACAAGTACTGCGGAGCGTACCCTGGGTGGTACGCTGGAGCCATCGCTGGCGTCGAGTACGGGCAGTGGACCGGCTGTTGCGCGTACACGAACGCTGGCTTTCCTGTTGGTAGCACGTCGTAGGCGGCGCTGCCCGTGCCGAAGAAGAGTCTCGTTGGATGGGACGACGACATGCGCTGTCCACAGCAGCAGAACCCATATATGCAGCAGCTGATCAGCACGCCGATGCCAAGCACGAGGACAATCGTCCCACTGCCGCTCGAGTGCAAGTGGGTGGAAGTTGACTGCCTCTTCGTCGTCGGCTGGGGCGTTGGAGCCCACGAGCACTTGCACGCGTAATTGGTCAGCTTGCAGGTTGCCTGGTGCGGGCAGCAGCAGCTCTGCTCCTGGTTGAGCTGATTCAGCCATGGACTGCAATAGTGGCCTGGGCCGTTCAGGTACGCGAGCGAGCATTCGCCCGTCGCAGCGCAGATTTGGCAGCCAGACTGCGTGGGCGTTGGTGTCGTGGCTGGAGCGAGCACGACCGGAATTGTCGTGGGGGTCGCAGGCTCGGATGCCGTATTACCTTCCTGGCTCGTCGAGCGAGTTGCCGTGGGCGCGGATCCAGGCAGGGGCTCGGCACTGGCTGTGTAGACAGATATCACTACCCAGACGACTAAGGCTGCTTGTATCACGCGACTCGACATGGTTGGCTCGAGAGTTGATGTCTGAGCCTTTGCCATCTTTTAGCTTGGCTTTTTGTGGCGTTCGTTGGTCAGTCAGGAGTGAGATCTTTTCTTCGGCATCTTAGAGCACATAAGATACGAAATCCTCAAGAGCACGACCCGCTCCGCCCCAAAGATAGTAGTGTTGCTGACAAGGTGAGATCACTGTCGAATGTACAAATTTGAGGATTAGGTTTACGGAAAATGCAAATTGATTCTAAACATCTCTGGTTCAGAACTTGCCGCCAACGTCTCTTTGACCGCCTGCGCGATCGCCTCCTCCGCCTGCACAGCCTCCTCCGCCTGCATGGCCTCCCCCTCCGTTGTACCCCCCGTTGTCGCAGCAGTATCCGCCGCCAAAGCCGTCGGTCGCAATATCGGCGACCACGATGCCCGTCGTGGCCCCTGCTACGGCAGCCGTTCCAGTCGACACGCCGCCACTGAGATGCTGGGTGGTACTAGTAATATCGTAGGAGTGGTCATTTTCGTAGCTGTACTCGGGCGCGGACGGCGTCATCGCACACGAGTAGTACCGTGGCTGCGCCATGGGCAGTACGTTTCCCACCGGAACGTCGACGATTAGTTGGTCCGCTACTGGCGCTAGTGGCGGTCGCTGTCTCTGTTTGTAGCGCACGCAGCAGTAGCAGCCCCCAACACAGGCGAAGACGAACACACCGCCGCCGACGCCTATACCAACCCATACCATTGACGTTATACCGCTGGAGGTGGAGTTGTCCCCGTCGTCGTTGGTGGTCGACTGGCGAGAGCACTTGCAGTCGTAGGTGGAGACCTTGCAGGTTGCATCGTTGGAGCAGCAGCAGCTATTCTTCTGGTTGGCTTGGTCGTGCCACGACCCGCAGAACTGGCCCGGTGAGTTTTGGAACGCGCGTGAGCAGTCGCCAGTGGTGGCACACTTGTCGCAGTTTGACAGCGATGGTGATGGTGGAGGAGCCACCGCGGCCGAGAGCGACCACGAAAGCGCCACGAGCGCGAAGAGGATGAGCTGACCACGCTTCGTTTTGCGACCGACCAGCTCCACTGGAGCTGCCATACCGAATACAGTGGCTGAGCGCGGCTGCTGAACGGATGTGACAGTGAGCTTGCTCGCCAGAAAGGCGACGAATTGGACCTCTTCAGCATAAGAACGCTTTTCCTGGAGGATGGATAACAAGGCAGCCGTCTTATTGACCTGACTCGGGTGTGGAGACTGGTCGTCCTGTCCTGGGCGGGTTCGTCTCGTTTAAACTCGGTGCTGGATGGCCCTGCAGTTCCACAAATACTTACATCCTAGAGTAACTCCTAGGATGTGTTGGAGCAAAGCGCTGAATGCTCCGAAGTACTGTACAGTACCTGCACGAACCATTTAATATGCAGCTTGGTCTCTGCTAAGGTGGTCGCTCGGAAATCTCTTTCTGGTTTTGGCTTGCGTGGCCTCGTAGCTCGTCTGTTCCCATAACAGAACAAGGAGCGAGCCGTCAGTCCTCTGTCGAGAATCTCGGTCTTTCTGGTGTTGCTCCAACCGCTGCTCTGAGTCAGTGTGTACTGTACTGTACAGCGGTGGTGCGTCGGGTGAAGATCGTTGTTGGACGGAGCCGTCAACTGAGCGGTAGACTACGGTATGTGCAGTAGTTGACGGCTGCGTCTAGCACTGATCACTCTGAGATGCATCCATCCATCGCGATGGCACAAGCTAACAGGTCCAAGGCAAGCCAGATGGTTGTACGTTTACTGAGAGTTTGGCAGGAAGACAGTAGCGCTGCCCATGATTCCCCGCTCTTGCGTTGTAGACCGAGTCTCTACGCCACAGGAGAGTCAGTCTAAAACAAAATCCTGTTCACCCGATCCTCTGAGCAAAGGTCGATCTTCATGGCAGCTCCAGAAAGGACACGCGAACGTAGGTGTGCCAAAGCGCATCCTCTTCTAATCAGCCGCTCGTGGAGAGATACTGTCCCGTACTGGATACTGTAGGGTCACCCTACGGCTGTGCTAGACGACCGGACTGGACTGGTCATCTTCGAGTCGACGTTCGATGTACTGTACTTCTGGCTGAGTGACAACGATACGGTGTGGCATGCTGTCTCGTCTATGCATGTTTCGTGCTGCTCAGTGTTTCGAATCAGCAGTGCTTGTACCTGCTTGAAGATCCGAGCTGGGTTCACCAGCCATACGTTGAAGTGGAGTCATCGGAGTCAGTTCATCATTTTTACGGTTTGAATTCTAGTGTACTGTACAATTCTGTTTTGCCAATTCTTCCTGAAGAAGAGTTAGAAATCCGTCTCCTCCACCGCCTCCACTTTCTCCTCCGCCGTACCCTTGTTCACAATCGCCATCATACCTCCCCACCTCCGCCACCTCCTCCACCACCGCAGCCGCCTCTACTTTAATAGCGCATGATCCAATTCTTTCGACAAACTGACGCCGTTGCCACCGCCTTTGTCCTGCTATGGCTTCCGTGGGTAACGTATCCGTCGACCGCCACCGCCTGAAAGAGACGAACGAGGCGCCACGTTCGGGCCGTTCTTCGCCGACTGATACAGCAGCCGTACCAGCGCCAGACCTGCCAAGCCCACATCCTCTCTCGCTTGTCCTATGTAGACAGTCCTCCGTACCTTTCAGCCGTTCAGTCAGATTGCTCGGCTTCTCTTTGGTCGTCAGAACTCACACTGAGCATGAGCCTCCAGCGAGGCGGTCAAGCGAGATCAGTCGGCGATGAGACATTCTTGATGGAATTGACCTTCGATATCGGACTCTCACTGAATCACCACATCGCCAACTCGGTAGTCGTTCGTGTCAGGAGGTGAGATACTTCGTGGTGGTCCGCGCACCTTGAGCTCGTATACTTGACCCTTCGAACTCGAGCCATCTCCACCACGGCCGCATCCGCGTTCGCTCAGCCATCTCCTCCGCTGCCGTTATCCCCTCCGCCACCGCACGTAGAGTGCGCACCCCCACGCTCACTTCGCATCTTGACCACGCCATTATATGTTAAGGACAGTGTCTGCAAACGACAGAACTGGAGTTCACGTACGATGTCTGCCGTAGCCGTAGCTGTTGTGGTTATTTGCCTATTGGATCCGACTGCGTCCGACTGGCCGCACAATGTTGGACGCGGCTCTATCGATCGAGAGTAGAGCATCGGTCCTGAATGGCATCCCCCGTGTTTTCGAGGGGTACGACTGCGTATCAGAACCGCCTTTTGGCGCCAGCTCGTTACTCGCGCGTGAGCCGTCTCAGTGTCGAAAACGAATTGCTTTGATTGCGATCGACACGACTAAATCGTCAGACCCTACGACAAGAACGCGGGTGCCGTGGCGTCCTTCAATTATGGCGTCGATACAATCTCGAACCATAATAAATATATGGAAAACCCGATCCGAGGACCTGATACAGTTCGTGTCGCTCGTTGTATTCATTGAACGTTCAGTTCAAGCCAAGCTTTTCCGCTCTCCGCCTTTGGGGAACGCAGCCACTTGATGACAACGTCAGCTTCAGCCGCGCCAGCGCTGCACCTCGTTCTTTTGGGGGAGAACGGTGACCCCTGCGTCGCCGCGGCCGTCTGTCCCATCTCCGATTTGTTTTGTTGTTTGACACAGCTTACTGAGTGTTACACATGGCTACACTCACGCATCCCAGACCCGCCAATGGGAAGAGACAGCGCCACCCACATCTGATCGGATCGGGTTGCTGGCGCCAGCTCTCTGGCGTTAGCGTGGGTGCCGCGGTTGCTACTACTATTAATAATAGCCCAGTCGTGGCCAGGCCGTGCGCGCTAAGTCGTCAACAGTAGAAGAGTATATCTGTTGTAAGATTAGTTTGGGATGTGTTTCTTTGCATGGATAAAATCCATGCGTAGCAGTCGTTTGTGCCATGTTGAATCTGCCTGGTCAGAGCCGTCGATCCAATCCTGCACCTTTGTATATCCTGTGAACTATTCCGTACTGTATAGTACAGTATAGTGCTGGAGGAAAGCCCAAAAATTGGCCCATCCACATCGGCAAAGGCCACCAAGATGAGTGGACCCTCGCAACGACAAGAACTCTGATTGACAATCAAATTCGTACACTGTATACAATCAGTGATTGTGAATGGGGACGGTCCCAGTACAGTAAACGGAAGAGTAAACGGCGGAAGGGCCTTTGCTGGCGACGTAGCGAGAGAGTGGACCCTCCGACACCAACACGCATATTGGTCACGGAGAGCGCGTCGGTCCATACTGAATGCGGTTGTGTTGAGTGTTTATTGGGTGGAGGAGGCTCCCACAGGCGAGGCGAGCGAGGCGAGGCCTTACCTCAGTTGCGAACTGAATATACTCTCGGTCGACTACATTACTGTACACTTGGATAGTAGTCCGTTCTCCCAAGCAGTGCAAAGGGTGGACCACCTGCCCAAAGTTTCAAACAACGAAATCCGTGCGTGACCTCTGGTCGTCGTCGTCGTGAGCTCGAAGATTCTACTTGGTGGCGCTCTCTGCTGGTGTGGTCCACCACGAGTGCGTTACTCGTATCCGGATACAGTCGCCTGGTCTTAAGGCAAGAAGCGTGGTTCTAATACTGTAAATAAATGCAGATGTCGTTGGAGCTCATACGGTACTTTTTTGGAGATGTCGTCACTTGGTGATCTCCAGCTGTTCAAAGCATATCGGACTGTGCATAGAGGGGACGATCTGGGAAGCGGCAAGGCCACCCAGCAAGAGACAACAGCCAGCATTGGCAATGCTGGCTTGACTGGTGGCACTGCCACTGCCAATTAGCTGCCAGTAAAGCTGATGCAGTCTGCGCTTGGACTTACCAGGTTATTGCTTGTCGATGAGGTGGTCACATTGGTCATACAGTCGTGTGTTGTACAGGACCGAACAGTTTAGTATTCTATGTACAGTACAGTGCACACGGAGCGAGTGCACGGCACCTCTCTTTTGCGTGCTTCTTCCAATCGCTGTCGCAGGCCTGATTTCGTTACACGAGCTGAGCCAGATGGACACGCGGTTCGTTGTTTTTTGTTCTGATCAGAGATCAGAGAACGTGGTGACGATGAGCGACCCGGGGAAAAAGAAAGAGACGAAGAACAAAATATCTTCAAGCGCACACCAAGGACGAAGGGGGCAATCAGTCGTTTAGTTAGTTCGGTTGTCACCCACAGCAGAACGTATTGCAAGTCAGTCTAGTTTTCCGATTCGAGCTTTAGCCCTTAGATATGTTCTTACATCACCAAAGATCCAAATCCCATCGTATGGCTGGCGCGGACCAGCTCTTCAGTGGAGTACATCTTGGCCCCAAGATCCAAGCCAGAAGGTTGTCTAGTTTGAAAGGAAAATATCAGCGTTTGCGTCCATTACGAGAGAGCTTGTATTCGAAGAGAGGGGGAGCAACAATTGTCAACACCTGAACTGGCGCAATCAGGAATTCCAATATAACTCCCCACTCCACTACAGTACCAGTGACAACCTGATTTGGAAATACAGAAAGAATCAAAAACACGGTAAATCTTTGAACCATCCAGGGATTCAGTTTCAGATCATTCATTCAGCTCATTCATCTTCTAAACACTCTCCCCGTTGAAACCGACACAACCACTTCTAAGATGACGCCAGACGCGACGCGGCGCGTGGGTCAAACGGGCTTCGATTTCTCCGGCGCCGCAGTTGCCAACCAACACATCAATCGATCGGATTGTCGATCCGAGTGCTGACTCGGCAAATCGGCCCGCGTCCAGTGTGTCGACGAAACAACCACTGCTGCAAACTTTCCGGTCGATTCAGGAAGACGATCCATATTCTCGAATACAGCACTTTGCCAAGCTTGGTGGTGCTTTGGATTGGTGGTGTGTTTCTGATACCTGAGCAGAGTATGACAGGCACGATGACAGGGAGAAAAACTCCGGCAGATCAGCCCGTTTGGCGGGCAAGACCAACCCTATGGCTTGGCTTTGCACACCCAGGAGCTATTTTACCAGCATGTGCACAGCCAGGCCAGCCCAACGCACCCCCTTTTTATGAGTGACCATTTCCGCGACCATCGCAGTTTCCAGTGGCGCTTTAAGACAGTTTAATGGGTGCGCGCCTGTCACGCCAAAACCCCTATATAGGGGGTGTTCTGCTCCGTACAAAGCCGGGCACGCCACGAATTACACTCGGCGGATGTGTGGCGCCATCGCCTCCAGCTCCCGTCAACTCGGCGGGCGCCTGTGGCGCTCACACTTTCTCTCTCTCTCTCTCTGCGTCGAGAACGCACGCAAAACGCGACGCTCGAAGGCACTCACGCTCGCCGAGATCGGGATCCAAAGCGCTGCGTTCACGCGGGGTGAGAGACGCGTCGGTCTCACTTGGCGTCCGGAAACCTTTCTGAGACGCTGGGTCGGCCACCAAAGGGGTTCATTTCCCCATCCACACCGGATCTACAACAACGACACCTCAGCCCAGTGATGATGCAGCCTCGTAGTCCGCACAGCGACGCGCCCGCCGCTGCGCCCGCCGAGGTGTCGCGACGCAAGCGCAAGCTGCCGACCCACACGACGGCGGCAGCCACAACTGAGACTGCCGGCTCGGACTCAGTGGCCGACCCGAGCGCCAGCAAGCGGTCCACGCAGCGCCGCAAGATGGATTGCTCGTCGGAGCCCAAGGTGAAAGACGAGCCGCGTCGACCGGAAGTCGCCGAGGCGAATCACCCATTCCGCGGCAAGTGCCTGTACCAGTCGCGCAAGTGCGAGAACGAACGCGCACTCAAGCGCAACGGCAAGGCGCACAACCTCTGCGACGAGCACCGCAGCAAGCAGAACCAGCACCAGCGCAAGTTCGACGCGAAAAAGTACACGCGGAGGAAGCGCAAGGGCAGCGGAGAGGACGACAACGACAACGAGGACGACGACGAGGAAGACGAGGGCTCCGAGCGCGGCGAAGCCACAGCTCAAGCGCTGGTGTTCACGGACAAGCCCAAGCGCGGCCGCACATCGCCTGCGGGCCGCAGCGAGCGGCCTGTGCAGCTTCCACCACCGCAACAGTCCTCTGACGTACAGCAAGGCGTGGCGGCGTACCTTCCTCGCCATCGGCCAGGCATCTCGCCGCCAAGCTACCACGACGCGCGCCCGCTCGACATCCGCCGCCCACCGGCACTCCAAGTCACGCGGTCGGCGCCCGCGCTGTCGTTCCCGCCGCCGGCTTCTCGTGGCTCGGGCTCGGGCTTGGCGCGGTCGCCGCCGTCCGTGCTGGCCTTTGATTTTGACCGTCGGTCGCCGTCGTACTCGCGGTCCGAGATGCTTGCTGCCAGCATCCTCGTGCCGCCCGCCACCCCCGTGGAACGCGCGCGGCCGCACCCGTCGCCGCACGGCTCCGTGGCGTATCCGTTCCTCTCGCACCAACACCCGCATCAAGTCCGCTCCCGGTCGTTCGACGCAGGCGTGACGCGGATCTCGCCAATGGGCGGCGTCGCGCCGGGCTCGGTGGGGACGCAGCTGCCGTTCGAACGACAGCGCGAGTTCTTTGACGAACACCGAGTTGTCACCGAGCAGCATCAGCGACAGTCGCCACCTTCCGCGCTGCCGCGGCCAGAGAAGCTGCCGTCGCTCACGCAGCTGCCGCTGGGGCAGCTCGCTCGGCCGTCGCCTCAGAACTCGTTCGCCGCGGCCTACCCAGCCGAAGGGTCCTTTCACCACTCGCCGACCTACGGGACGCTGCCTCGCCCCCCTCCGCTAGCGAGCACGGGCCAGCTGCTTCCATCGCTGGGTGCACTGCCACGTCCTCCGGCGTACCACTCGACGTCGTCGCCACCGCAGCAGCAATATGGCGCCTCCTCCTCCTCTTCCTACTCGGCGGCGCCGCCATACTACCACCGCGACTAATATAAAACCCCGAATATATATATATATATATATGTATACTGAACTGTCAATCCATCACAGCAATCGATTAAGCGCTTTCTTCTTAAACACGAGCTGCTCTACAAGCGCGCACGCGTCGGTCTTGACCGTGAACTCGCGCGAATCAATGGCCATGAACGCCTTTTTGCCGGAATTGTACCGGAAAAATTGGCTGATCACGTCCGGAGAGAGCACGGGCGGCGACGACGACGCGAGGCTGAACAAGCGCACGACGCGGCCGCGCTCGACGTGGTGCTCGTACAGCGCGCGGAACTTGAGCTCTTTCGCCGACTTGAGCAGCACGATAAAGTTGTCGCTCATGGAACCCGCCATCGCCTGCAGCGCGGCCAGTCGTTCTTTCTCGTACGACCCGCCAGCAAGCAGCGTATACTCGACGGCGTTCTGCACCAGTTTGCGGTTCGACGGCTTGCGGACACGTACGACGTGGGCTCCGCCCATCAACGAAAACGACTCGCCAGCGCCGACCGCCGTAGCAGTAGCAGTAGCAGTAGCAGTAACAGTAGCAGTAGCCATCGTGGTGGAGGCATGAGCATTCCCACCACCAGTAGTACCGCTCGCGGCTGCTGACGCAACGAGTGATGGCCGGGTGCCCTGTGTGGGAAGCGGCGCCACTGGCTCTGCGTGAGTTGCTTGAGGCAGTTGGGTGTGCGAATTTGGCTGCTGCTTCTTCTTCCCGACAGCCTGCTCGCGCTCTCGTTGAAGCTGCTGGATCTTCCGCTGGCGCAACTCGAACAGCTTCTGTTGACGCGCGCGCCGAGTCGCTTCGTCGTGGGGCGAGTCGCTGGTACTAGCACGACGATCGTCACTGGCTTCCACGGTGAATGTCTCAACCACGGGCGATACACGGCGGAGTGCGTGGTGGCCTGTCCCGGCTGGCTGTATCATCCACCCATGGGCCTGGTCATCGTTCGGTTCCGGCGTGGTGGTGGCCTGTCTCACAACGGCATTCTGGCGGTGGCGGATAGGCACGCGGCCGAATGGAGCCGTGGACTGAATGGCTTCTTCTGTGTCGTGGTGGTGGACAGGAGAAGAACTGTACCATGCAAGAGTCTGGGTTGGTGGTCGAGAGCTCGGTCCTACCGTCGCCATGAGCACGCTGTCATGCTCATCGTCATCCGAGCCGCTTGAATACAGTCCACGCGTGCAACTTGGACCAGAAACGAATTTGCGTGGAGATCGAGTCGCGAAATCGGCCATTGGAGGGGCTGCTAGCTCCACTGTCGGCTGAATGGGGCGGCTGGACTTTGTGTATAGTACACTACGTTCTCGATCGTCATCTTGCTCGCGCAGAGATGCTCGAACGGAGAGCACCGGGTCAGGCTTGTTGGGCGAGTCGCAATGCTGACTGACAGTATTTCCGTGCGCCACGGCCGAAAGACTTCGATTCTTCTCTTGACAGTTGTTTGTGGCTGGTTCTAAAGGCGTTTTCGAGACGGTGGCACGAGAGTCGTTGCCCAGGCTGGAGGCCGACAGTGTTGTGTGTACAGGCGTCGGCTGCATCGGAACGACCACCTCTGGTGGGTCTCTCACCACACCGCACGGCGAGCGACAGTTCCGTGAGAGTTGAGCAGATCCACGATGGTCCAAATCATTCGTGTCGGGACGGTATGGTCGATCCGGCGTGGGCCCGTGCTCGCTGTCATTATCGCGAGTGTGGTCATAAACCCATGCAGTACGACCTTCTCCACTTCGACGCATCGGACCTGCATTGAGCTTCTCCACCACTGCTGGCGGTGGCTCGTCTAGATCGTCGCGAGCAGCATCACCAAAGCAGAGATCTTCTTTGGCTTGTTTGGATGGATCTGCCTCCGTCTCTGGCCCTCGCTCCTGCTGCGCTGGCGTTGTGGCCCTGTTGTTCATATTTGGTGGACCGCGACACTGTGATGGATGAGGTCGTTCAATCACTTGGCATTGTTGCTGGAGCAGCTTGGTCGTTTGGTACTCGAGCTCCCACCAGCCTCGAGCGCCGAGCTTGTTGCGATAGCGATCGCGCGCCGACTTCTTCTTCTTTTTGGGGGCGATTGCGTCACTCGCCACTTGGTGGGCTTGCAGCTTCAGTGTCTTGTCCTCCGCCGATCGCATCGTTGCCGGCTCGGAATGGGGTTGGTCGGAGGTTCTGGTGCTGGATTTGCAGCTCTGAACAGACGACTGAAGCTGGTTCTGCGACTCTGCCTGGATCGCTAACCCTTCAAGGTGGTGTGGCTCGTCGTCGTACATACTGCCCTGAATCTGGCTGTGGCGAGTGGAAGTGAACTGGAATATGTTGTGGCTGAAGTCAGGAGGAGACGAGGCTCGAACTTGCACGGGCTTGAGCGGCAAACGCTCACAAGGAGGTGGAGCTGATGACTCTTGCTCCGGTTCTTGCACCGTGTGCGCATCTTTCGGTCGAACTTTCAGTTCTTCTCCATCGGTAGCGGCAGCAGCAGTAGCAATCGGACCAGCACGCTTGTACTGGCTCAAATCCACGACGTGCTTCTTGATGTCGCTGTCCACACTTTGGTACGCTGGCAAATCCATTGGCTCGCTATCCATGCGATGGAAGACGTGAGCGTGCGAACTCGAAACGCCCGTCTTACGCGTACGAAGCACGACACTTTCAGACGTTTTCTGGTGGAGGCTGAGCGTTGGAGAGTCGGAAGGAAGCACAACTTGACCTAGCGCGTCATCCCACTCGTGGATCTCATGCGCTGAAAAGGCGTGGCTTGGAGCTTTGTCGCGGTCGTCGTCGACCTTCTCTGGTATGGAAGAAGGAGAGATAGGCTGGGCTTTGGTATCGTCTCTAGAGCGTCTGGACTCCACAACGACTTGCGCTTCGTCGGCTTTCGGAAATGCAAACATCGACTCGCTCTCCTGGAGACTTTGCTTGTCCACAGCGCACACTTTTACGCGCTTTCTCTCCACTCGCTCTGGCGGAGAGACGGTCGTTGGTGCGTTGTCGACTTGTAGCTCCTTCTCTGGAATTTTGTCGGCATTCATCTTGGAATTTGTATGGTGGAGCTTCGTCATCGCAGGCATTGTTTCGGACGGAGGTTCTTTTTTCGCTGCAGTTTTCTCGTACTCCGCTCGAGCCTCCACCAGCGTCCAGACGCGATACGTCGCCGAGGAGCTTCGAAGCGCTGGCATCTCTTCGTGCATTCTCTTGACCAAGTCGACCAAATTTTTGACGACTTTGATCCTTCCAGGCACCACATAGAGCAAGTACTTCTTGCTCTCAGTGGACTCGGAGTAAGGAAACCAGAGCAGCGCCGCTTCACCTTGGTCGCTGGCGTCTTCCGCTGGGAACACCGCAATGACCACGCAAAAGTTGCGATTTAGCGTCGAATTGCCGCGTTCTTCCACGTCCTGGAGCTCCATCTCGAGCGTCTGGGTCACGAGTCCTTCCGCGTCCCACGTGATATCCGCGACTGCCACACGAGCCAGCTCACTGTCCCACGGGAGAAGTTTGCAGAGTAGCCTCCGAGGGTCCTGGTGCCGGATTTGCTGGCCCGCCGCCTGCTGCGCCAGCCGATGCGCGTCCACGACGAGCGCGCCCAGCGTCGCTTTCGTGCAGATTTGCTGCGGCGTCGCCCGCGCGTCGAGCAGCGGAGCCGCGAACCGAAGACACGCGACCAGCGAGGACGCGAGCGCACCGCCGCCGGACGGTCGGCTGCCGGCCGAGCTGGCCATGATGCGGGTTGGAAGTGGTGGCGACTGAAGAGCGAAACTAGGGACGGGAAACGGCATCCTGTTCGAGCTCAACAGAAATACAAAATGTCGAGGTCTATTTCCATACGAGCGCAATACCCAAGCAATCCTCCGGCCTCGTTGATCCAGGTCAAGATCGTAGACGTAGCACCATCCTACTCTGCTCAAATCACAGCATTATCATCAGGCGCCACGCCTGGCTTTTCGACACTCGCTGACTGCTCCTTATGTCGCTGGTACTGGTACTGGTACTGGACGAGCTTGGCGCTCAGCTTCTCGTTCTTCTCGCACTCTTTTTGGAACTCGCGGATCGCGTTCACGTACATCCGCTCGCTCTCTTGCAGCACTTGGTACTTGCTGTCCAGTGTCTCCACGCGCGTCTGGTGGTCAGCGCGGAGCGTCTGCTGCTTGCGCACCGAGGTCTCGACGTTCGCAATGATCGTGTCCAGCTGCGAGAAGAACGCCTGCGTTGCCGGTTTCGACGCCATCGCCAGATCAAAGTTGTCGTGCATGCTGTTGATGAGCGAGATTTCCTTTTCCAGAAACTCGTGCGTGGTCTTGAGCGTGTTGTACACAGTGTAGTACTTTCGGGTCTCGTCCAGCGTGAGCGCCACTTCGTTGTACAGCTCCAGGAACCGCATCTCGTACTGGATCAGCTCGATCCGCGTGGGCACGTCGTCGATCTGCTTCATACGCTTGTTCAGCTGCCTGGTTTGACGACCCAGCGCGAGCTGGAGCTCTTTGTGCTTGGCCGCCATGTGTGTGTGCATTTGCTCAATCTCGTTGAGGCGGAGCGTATCCTCGTCTTGCTGGGCAGCTTCTTGCTTGGTTTGCTGACGAAGCTGCTCCACACGGACTTGCAGCGCCGATAGCTGCGACTTGCATGTCGCTTTGAACTCGGTTTTCTGCTTCTTTAGAGCTTCATTTTTGGCGATCAAGGCGCGCAGCTTAAGCAGATACGGTTTGTCATCGGCCACTCGTTCCTCCGCCTCGAGCTTTACTTTCTCGGCCTTCAATTCGACGAGTGTCGCCGCCATCGCGAGCTCTTGTGCCTCTTGCTCTTCGCGCTGCACTTGCAGCCGCTGCTTTGCGTCCTCCAGAGTCACCAGCCGGCCTTGATGGTCCCGCAGCTTGGCTTCTTCCGCTTCGATCTCCTCACTGGTCGTCGTCACGGAGTCTTCCATGTCAAACGGCACGACATCGGGCAGCGCCACCACCTGCTGGAGAAGCTCTGCCTCTCGCGCACGTTGCTTCTCCAGCAGCGCCGCCTGCTCCACCATCGCCTGCTGGACGATCCGCTGGTACTGCGCGTCAAAGTCGCGCGCATCTTTCGTCTTGGCTCGCGTCTTCTTCTTCGTCTTGGTATTGGCGTCACTGCCATAATCGGCGTGAGCAGCTCCGCGGCGTGATACAGCCGCCGCGCTCGCAGCCGCCAGCTGCGCTATCAGCGACCTGTGGGGGTCACCATCTTCGTCCACTCCCGCGTCGTCTGCCTCCGCTGGCGGCGTCTCCACAATGGCCGCGGCGGCCACGCGCTCGCCATACTCCAGCAGGCACTTTTGGACCAGCGCGTCCTCCGCCTCCTTGGCCTGGTCAGCTGTCGCCGCCGAAGACGCCGACGTGCACGTATACTGGTACTTTCTGCGCGGCTCGTAGGCTTTCTGTAGGTACCTCACCTCGCGCTTCAACGGCTCGATAACCACCGGCTTGCTGTGGTCTCCATTTTGTAATTTCAAGTGTTCTTTCTTGGTCCGGATCTGCTCCAGATGCGCGCCGCCCGCCTCGCTCTGGAGCTCGATTAACCACTCGACCAGCCGCTTCACGGCACCAATGTCGCCGAAACCCTGCAGCAGCAGCTGGTGCGGCTGCATCTTGTGCGCGTACGCGAACGGCAGCGCGTCCACGCAGCGCACCACGTCTTGCGCGAGCCCGAGCCGCGGCCGCATCTTGTCGTGCGGCTGGAAGAGCAGCTCCCACTGGACACGCCCGCGGAACGCGTCCTCTCGCCGCACGATGCGCTGCAGCAGCCAGCAGATGCCGCCCAGGATGCGGTCGAACACGCTGTAGTCCGTAGCCTGCGCCTTGGCAAAGCCCGCGGCTCGCAGCGCGGCCAGGGTGTGTGCCAGTTCGCGCGCCGCCTCGTCGCCGTAGTCGTCGCCCAGCGCCAGCAGCGCGCGCGCAGACGCAGCGCGAGACGCCGCGAAGGGCAGCGCAGTGTCGGTGGCGGAAGAGGGGGGCGGCGGCGCCTGCGGCGCGGAGAACGAGGACGCGAAGACCGTCGTCATGTTCAGAGGAGCTCCTTGATTTTGTCCGTGGAATGTTGGAGTTGAAGCAAGATTCTGTTCGTTTGGAGAAGCCGGAGGTTGTACGAATGTTGTCGCAAAGAAGACATTTCGTTTTGAGTGATATAGCCTTAGTGCCTTTGTGTAGCGGTCTATGGTGCAAAATCCTTGAGAAATTGAAATATGCGCCAAATAAACATTTGGTGCGCTGTCGAATTGAGAACGTGAGCTCGAGGTTCAATTCAAGCTCATGCAACACTTGTGGGCATGAACTCGTGTTATTGGGTTCGACAGGCTTGGAATAAGCTACACACCGATAGTGCAGTGTATTGAAATCGTCCACAACAATCTACTTGAGCGGGCACTAGTTTTTAGAAAGGATCTGCCACGTGAACTCAGATATTACTTGTGACATTCTTTCAGGGATATTTCCGCTGCCACCTGCATGCATCGCTAGTACATCTTTAGACGGGGTGGTTGGTGTGTCCGCTCACTCGAACACTTTCAAATTTTCGCGGCTCCTCCACCATCCTCAGCAGCCAGTGATGACCACGACCAAGCGCGTCGCTCTCTCTACCACTCAAGTTGCCATGCTAGCGCTAACAGCGCTGCTGCTGCCAATCGCCGCTTGCTTCGTCCATGGCGTGACCATCATGCGCCGAAACTCTATGGTCCGCGACAACGCCGATATGCCACATGTCGCAGATCTGGCGCTTGCGCTCTTCTTGGCGCTACTCATCATTGCGCTTCGCCAAGATCAGACCAAAACCTTGTACCCGCTCAGCCGCACCGTTCTTCCGCCAGCATATCGCAGCAGCCACTTCCGCGTCGATCGGCTCGCCACCTCGATCTTCAAAGTTGGATACTTTGCATGCTCTACGGCCCTCGGCTTCTCTATCATCAAGGACGAGGAGTGGTTCACGTCGTCACTTGGAGGCTCGGGGAGACGGCGGCAATCTTTGATGGGGTCCATGTCTCGCCGTCCAAATCGATCAAGTTCCACAACTTGCTCCTGCTCGCGTACCAGTTCCACAGCCTTCTCTAGGTGTTGCTATTCAAGCCACTGAACGGCGGTACAATGGACTTTGTGCTCCACGATCTCACCTCGATCTTGGCGTTTGGCTCGGCGTATCTCGTCAACTACACCGCAATCAGCTCGGCAATAGGTTTCCTCAACGACGCCTGCGACTTCGTGCAGTGTACGTCTATTGAACACGCTCAAACCGATGGAGTTTGTATCGAAAGGATTGATTTCTCACTTTGACGCCTGGTAGATGCTTTCTTCATTTCGACGGACAGCGAGAGAAAGCCGTGCATCGCGGTCATGTACGCTGCGATCCTCGCCGTGTGGTGGTACACGCGCCTTCATGTGTACCCGACTGAGCTCCTGCTCGGCGTCTTTTCATTGGTGGAAAAGAAAATCCACTCGTGTCGAGATGGTTCCTCTGGCCGATGGAGTTTTTGCTGGTGCTGATGCTGGCGCTGCAGGCCTGGTGGTTCTTCCTGTTCGCAGCAAAGGGCTATAGCCTGTTGACGCGAACCAACCAGAAAGGGTATGGATGGCTCCGCTAAGAAGAACTATTCACAGAATTGACACTTTTCGGTGAATAAATTGATGTATTTTTCACCAGTTGTCTCGCCAGCGTGAACACATGTGGTCAACAGATCGAACGTGGCGGAGGGGAGACTGACGTGCAAGCGAGTGTATTGAGACATGGAGCAGCTCGAAACAACACCGAACCGTTACGACAAGAGCAGCCACCCTATACAGTGCGCGTGGCTAAGGACCACTGCCATAACCCGAAGTGCCTTCGTGTAGCGGTCTATGGTGCAAAATCCAAGGCCCTGGGTTCTTTCGCCAGCGTTCAACAGGAAGACTGGGTACGCTGATGCTGAGTCAGCAATGCTGACCTGTGCTCAGCAATGTCTCATTCCCTGACGATCACCAAACGTTTTTGTATCTCAGAAATGAGCTTTTTGTTGTTGTTCATGAGTGTTGGTCCCCTAGAAAGGCTTCCAAGAACCATGGAAAGTAAAAAAATACAATATTGTTAAATCTCATGGTTCCAGTGTCTACCATCACTCGTTAAGCGTTTACCGCGGCGTTCGCATCAGGCGATGTGAACACCAACAAATCGCTCATCAGTCAGCACGACGGTCGTACCGAGATCATCAAGGCCAACGAGTTCGCCACCGAGCGTCGGCCAACCAGCAGAATCCTCAAGTTCCCCCTGTGAGAGGTACGCTGCTACTGAGAGTGGCTCGATTTGGCGATTTCAACCAGATAATCAGAGCCATGGGGAGTGTAGCCGTCATGACAGAGGCTTTGCGTACGTCGTACGTGTTTCTCGAGGTATTCAAGGCAGACGACCAACAGTTGGTTTTCAGCGACATTGCGTCTTACAGTCGCAGCGACGAGCGGCTTCGAGAGGCGATCGCCCACGACAGCCACGTCAACCTCATCGCATGAGCTACGGAAAGAACTGGCGCATTACAATCACCGAGCACCGTGGACGTTCCCCTAGGGTCCATAGCTGCCCTGGCTCTCAATCACACGTCTAGTGACCCCACTCGGACATTTGCATGGCAACACTATGAGAAGACAGCATCTCGATCACGCTTCACATGTTATATGCAACATAGTACTAGTCTTCAGAACAATTCCGGCTCGCTTGCAGACAAGTCAAGAACACGGAGTGAATACTCCGAGCACGAAAAGAGAACACACGTGGATTATTCAGCATAAGACATATTGGTTGTGTCACGTTTTAGACATGGACAAATGATGAAGGCTCGCTCAAGCAGCGGTGTGCGGCTGGCCCGAAGAGCTCGGCCAGCACGCGAGTCAAAGCCTTGTCGAACGCCTCACCAGGAAGTAGCTTTTCAAACGCCTTGAGGATCGCCGCAACAATGTCCTCCGTGGCAGCATCTGCCAACGACAAGGTGTTGTCCGTGTTTGCGATGCGCTTGGCCACCGTCAACAGCTGATCCCAGTTGACCTAATAGATGCTATAGTATGATGACTCGCGCGCAGAAGAGTACTTTGTGCTCACTGTGCAATTCAGCACTATCTTGTGTCCATACGAGCACATGGCATTTGGAAAATGAAATGGCACAAATTACGCTTTAATCTAAATATCATTTTCCAGGGGTTCTAGAGCACATGTGGCTCTTCCCAGTCTTGCACCCATCGTCACCGTCCACGCTGTCAGCCTGATTCATTGTGTCACTTCCTCTTGCCTCTTAACTAGAGTCGTTGCATTGTGCACCGCGCAATTGTGAGTGAAGCCATTTGAGCCCACACAGGAATCTGTAGACAGCGGACAACGAGCTCTTTGCACTCTACTCGGTGCGGGTGTGCGACTCTGCTCGTCTCCAATGACCGGGTGCAGCCGCCCAAGTCTTCGTTCAAGCAAGACGAAGCGGAGACAGTCCGTCGTCCTTCCCTCATTCTGCAATTCGCAAGCTTATCAGCAACAGCACCACCTTCCACCACAAAACGTCCATCTATCCACCAAGCATGGGCTCCTACCTCTCCATCGTCAACGACAACGACACCAAGGACACGTGGCAGTGCAAGATCGGACCGGACGAGGCCGCGCTCAAGATCTCGGGGCTGGTCATCGGCATGATCGGCGCGCTGGCCACCGTGATCGGCACGGGCGGCGCCGGCGTGCCACTGCTCGCGTCCGTGGCCTCGAGTGGCGTGGTCTCGGTCGTGGGCGTGTCGGCCACCGCGCTCGGGACCGTCACTGGGTTTGGCCAAACTATTGCGGAGAAGCTTAGCGACAAGCTCGCGCAAGACGGCTTCAACAAGATCGATGCTGGCGGTCGCAAGAAGTACGGCAAGATGTCGCTGTCGCTCTGGCAGCATGGAACGTGCACGCGGACAGTGGTCGTCTACGCAAGACGGTCCGCGTCGAGACGCTCTTCATGCGTCCGATCTTCAGCGGTGCCACAGACAAGTCGAACAACGACCACAGCATCCAGTGGTGGATCAACAAGTGGGGCACGGAGAAGCAGGAGATCGTCGGCCAGGAAGGCAGCGGTCGGCGTCTGGGGGCGGAGGAGGGCGAGGCAGGGCCGTACAGCGCTGGTGCGGTGGGCCACGCAGATGAGGAGACGGGCGAAAAGCTGTCCCACTTTTCCACAAACAGCACCATCAAGACGTCCAGTTAAGGACTCGGTCTCGAATTGGTTGATATTTGAAAAGCCATAGCTGCAATGGTAACATTCTATTTTCTGGCGTCTAGAACGCCACATCTGAAGTCATTGGCGGTTTTTTCCCGCTCTCCAAGTGAACAATGTCCATCCAATTTGCACAGATCAACTGGCCACGACAGGACAGGTCATTGAGCGTGGAGTTTGGAACAGGTTCTCAAGAAACCTGGTGATTTGCTGAGATATGAGTTGCGGAATCACATGTAGTGAAGCTTCCATTTTTTCGATATTTAATCTAAACCATCGTCCACTGTAGCGTGGCCCACACGATGCAACTACCCATTTCGTGCACCACACTACAGTAATACTTCAACGTTTTTTTGTAGAAGATCTCATGTTTTTCGACGAAAGGTTGCGGTGCGATGGTCTCCTCAGCAGCTCCTTCACATTTCCGTATCTGAAGAGCCAAAGCCACGCAGCCGTCATGGGCACCAGCAGCAGCTCGCTCGTGGACTGCGTGCAAAATTTTGACACCCAGGAGCTCAAACAGCAGCTCTCGGCGCGCGTGGCCGGCGTGGAAGACGACGAGCTTACGGACGAGGAGCTCCACTGCGAGCTCGAGGACGCCGTCCACACCGTGCTGAGCATGGAGATCACCACGCCGCATCAGTACCAGCAGCTGCAGATCGCGCTGGAGCTGCTGCTCCACGTGGCGCCAACCGCACTGCAGACCAGCGAGTGCAACAACGCGCAGTGGACCGCGCTCCACCGCGCGTGCGTGACCAGCAACTTGTCGTTTGTCGCCTTTCTCGTCCATCGGTACGCGCACTACGTCAAGACCGAGCGCGACGCCTTCGGTCTATTGCCGCTGGATTTGGTGCCGCCCGAGCTCAGCTCGATCGGCGCGTCGACGCCGCTAATGACCGACACATCCGTCAAGGCGCTGCCCAGCACGGAGCGCGAACGCGTCGAGCTCGCACTTCAGATCCTGCGCAAGGGCAAGGCCGACACGCAGCGACGCGCTGTAGAAGTGCACAGTGCGGCGCCTAACAGGGACCTCAACCAGGCCGATTCCAGCGAGGCTTCCGCCAAGACGTCGTCCGTGTTGGACGACTATTTCATCGCATTGGAACCCAACCGCGAGCAGCTCTCCGTGGATCTGCCGGGCTGCGCGCACCAACTGGACCTGCCGCTGCGGCTGCGCTACCGCCTCCCGCGTGCGGAACCGTTCTTCTTCGGCTACTTCCAGCTCATCTGGCGCGGTGACGAGGACCCGCGCAGTGAAGAGCCCAACTACGAGCGCCACATCTTGCTGCGCGACCACGTGGATGTGGACCACACCGTCGAGGACCTGGACTCGAACCAGCGCGAGACGCGGCGCCTGCACGACCGGGATGATGACGCAAACGCTGTGCTCACGGGCAGCGTGCCGATCGACGTGTCCCACTTGGCGGACGACGTCGTGTGCCACGTGCTGTTTGTCGCGAGCGACAGGCAGCTGATGAAGCGCGAGATCGTGCTGAGCACGGAAGGCGTGCGGCTCATCCAGGCCGATACGCTGGACGTGGGCTACGCGCTGACGAATCAAGATCGCTACGAGCAGCCGTACGAGTACGATCCCGAGAGCGACAACGACACGGACGGGTTCTTATTCCACGTGGCCGGCGAGCCGTTCACGCACCCGAGCGAAGACCTCGCCGGGCGGTCGTTTGAGACGCTGGACGCGTTTGAAACGTTTGTGAAAGAGTTGCGAGCGGCCAAGCAGCCACCAAAACAGAAGAATAAACAGCAGCAGGAGGAGCAGGAGGAGCCAGAAGAGAAGGAGGAGGCGGCCGTGAAAGACCATGCGGTGCGGCGAGCGAGCGTACTCTCGAACCAGGACGAAGACGATTCAGACGTTGATGAAGTGGAGAACCCGAGCGAGTCTGGCGAGGCGAGCGAGAAAATCAAGATGGGAGAAGAGGGCGGAGGAGAGAAGCGAGGCAACCAGGAAGAGGACTCGAAGGATGACGAGTGGCGTGATGACTAGATAAAGAACCGAGAAAAGATGAAGTTGTGTGTGAAACTGTGGGTGCAATTGCAGAAATTTGCGGTAGTATAATGCCACGTCGATGTGGAGCGGCAAACACGTCCCAGTCGCAGGTGTATAGACGTCTCGTATCTGTATTACGTCTCTAATACTGTTAAAAAGAATATTTCAGCATACTATGTCTTCCAAAATATTGTATTGCTTGATGGTCATCCTGATCACATAGAGTCTAGGTCTAGAGTCTAGACCTGGCTCAAGGATGCGGCGATGTGGTGATAAATATGGCATTTGATATTTGTGTGCGTGACCGCTAATATATGCGCGACGGAGTTGCTTTCCTCCGTCGGCTATGTAGTGAGACGGGAAAAGAAGGTACAGTAGTACCGGTTCAGGAGCCTAACCCACTATCTTGAAATGCAGCCCGCCGCCGTCGCGACTTAAAACCGAAGCGGGATCATATCGGTGCCGTCGCCGGGGCGTTCGAAGATGGACTCGCGTCTTGACTCGGAGAACACGACGAACTCTTGCGGCTTGGGCGATTTGGACGCCAGCAGGATCATGTCGTTCTTGCCCATGGACAGGCCAGGAGCCGGCGGCGGCAGCGACATGAACTCGTCCTCGTTGGTGGAAGAACTCGTTGGATACGGCGCCGACGGGCGGCGAGCCGACGCCCGCGACTGCAACTTTTGCGAGTGGATCCGCGGCCCCGCGGAGGACGAGAACAGCTTGGCTCTTGCCTCAGAGGAGCTCAGCGCGACGAGCGCGTGCGGGTCATCAAACTGCGCGATCGCTTGCTGGCGATGGTCGCTCGGGTGGTCGTTGTACTGATCTAAGAACGAATCGTTTGCTCGAGGCTCGAGCTCGGGCTCTGAATGAAGCGACAGGTTGCTCATCATGGAGAACTTGAAGCTTGAGCCGCTGCCAGTGCTGCTGACCGTCGGTCGCGGCGGCAGCGCGCCAACGTTGGCGTGGGAGGACGAGGAGCTCACCTTGACGTTGCCCGTGGAGCGCGCGAAAGTCGGGATCGGCTCGTCGTCCGTGTCGTCATCGTCCGTGTCGTGATGATGGTACGGACGGTGGCTGCTTGTCGTCGTGCGGCTGCCCGCCAGCGCCAGCGCCTCCAGCTCGGCCGCGTACTGGGTCATGTAGTTGGCCGGGGCGGCCGCCGGGGGCAGCGACATGGACGACGAGCTCGTGCTCTGTGTGAACCGCTGGCTCAGCTCCTCGAGCGACTGCGTGGTGCTGACCGTCGACAGCGAGAGCGAATTCTTTGGATCGCGCGGCGGCTTGGACAGCATCGCCAGCGAGATGGTCTTTCCGGCGGGCACCTCAAACTCGTCCCTTGCCAGGGGCATGCCCACGACGCCGCCGCCACCCCCATCGGGCGACGGCTGCTGCGACGGCAGTCGCCCCGGCGTCATGGAGCTGCTGCTGTGGCTGTAGTTGTAACTGTCGTGGGACCCATCCATCGAGATCTCGTCGTCATCGTGCGAGAGCCGCACAGCGCCCGAGAGCTTGGACGACACGCGGCTGCTGGTGCTTCGGCTGCCCGTGCGGCTCAGCCGCTGCAGGTCCGTGACGCTCACAGCCGAGTGGTAGGCGTCGTCCTTGAAGCTCTGGATGCAGCGCACGCAGCCGCGCGTCTCAGTGTAGTGGTCGCTGGACCCACCCGCCACGGGCCGCAGCACGCCGATCTGCGACACGTCCACAAAGCCCGAGCACTTGTTGCACACGGCGCCGCCGCAGAAGCGGCAGTGGTGGCACCGCCGGAACGCGTAGAAGCTCTTGAGGCAGAGCATACAGTGGTCGCTCTTCTTCCATTTGACCTTGGAGCTGCGCTTGGGTGCGGGCTCGGGCTGCGCCACTTGGAGTGCCACGTTGCCCACGCACTGCGCGAGCCCCTGGAGCCATTTTTCGAACTTTTTCGGGTTGCGCAGCGTGGCCGCCACTGGCATGAGCGACAGGAACAACGACAAGCGGAACACGCCGCGCTCGGCGGTCTCTTCGATCACGAAGCCCGAGTTGCGGAAGTGGAGCCGGTCCGTGTTCTTGCCCTTGGGGAGCTCCGGGATGTCTTTGAAGTTGAACGATGACAAAACGTGCACCCCAAGCAGACGGTCCGCGCGGCCGCCGTCTGCGCGGGTGGTGGCGCCAGCTGGATTGCGAGCGGCCGCGCGGCCCAATCGCACCAATCCGCCGCGTCGATCGCGCTGGAATGTGTCCTGGTAGCTGGCGATGGTGAAATCGCGCGCCGAATCGCTGCTGCCGGCCTTGAGCGCGAGCCAATTGACTGAGTACGCGTCGTTCTCGGAGTACTCGCGGATCGTGCCGTCTTCACAGAGCCACCGCGCCGGTGGGTGCGTACAGGACATGGAGTCGACGACCACGGCGTTGCGGTACTGGCGACTGAAGATCTGGTTCATCCGCAGCGCGAACGCCTGCGTGGATGACGCGTTCAGCAGCGTGAGGATGCTGTCCACGTCCGCGCGGACGGTCGTGACGCCCTTGATGAGGTAGTAGTCGGACGCCTTTCCCCCGGCGCCGCCAAAGGTAGAGGCCACACTCACGGTGGATGGCAGCACGGCACCGTTGAGCTCGTACACGGTCGTGTTGTTCTTGTCCGACACGTACCGCCACCCGGCCTGTACACACGCGAGTTCGGCGAGGTCGGCAGCCGCTACGCGCACGCGCTCGAGCAGCTTGTCGGAGGGTGGCGTCTTGGAAGGAGTGGTGTCCTCCACGCGGCTCATGTTTACTGGATTTTGGGGCGATTTGTCGAATGGGTCCGAAACGGCGGTCGCGGCGGCCACGGCGATCACGTTGGATCCAGCGCCGATGCTATACTGCATGGTCCCGCCAAAGTTCATTGCGGCGCTTCGACTGGACAATCAATCAAACGTTATCCGTCCAGAGAGCTCGGGCGTCCAAACGTTGTCGCACGCCGATAGTCGCGCTGTCGTTACTACACGGCTTGAGTGGGTTCGGCCTTCAGAAAACAGAGACAGCGACCCGCAGATGGATGGCTGGTCAGTTTGCTTGGTTGGACGGAGCGGGACACGTCCAGAGTCCAGAGGAGGTTGAACGCGCGGGGAGTGGCGATCAGATCGCAGGCAAATGAGGAACTGACGGCGCCGTCCGTCTGGAAATGAGTGTCCAGCGCAGGTGAAATGCTCGCTGATGCGGGAACTTTGGACTTTGAACTCTCATCCAGCGATGGCCGCCGTACTGTATCCGGATAAGCTTAGCATACGCACTGGAGGCTGATGGTCGGGCGGGCTCGGACTCATTGCGGCTGTCGGCTCAAGGCCAGGTGGCCGCCAATTTGGCCCGTTTGTTGTGCAATGGGCTTGTGGCAGAGTGACGCAAGGCAAAACAAACCTCCAATAGATAATTGTTTGGAGAGACTCGCTCAATTTCACCAGTCCAATACAGGCAATGAAGCCTCCATAGAATTATTGTTGCAAGACCCCTCCGCCATACTTTGCGCATCTCTATTCTGACATCTGTTACAATTCTGAATTGTGTGCAGGAGAGTGGACGGGTTAGGGATGTCATCAGGAGTTGAGTTGGTTGTGGGATCGCGGCGTTTCATCAAGATCGCAACCTGAGCTGGAACTTCCAGTGACACAACGGATCCAGTCTGGACCTGTTGTCCATACAATCCACACCAGTCCAAGATCTCGATCGCGTTGTTGTCGCGCAGCGGTGGGTAGTTTCTCGACTTTTGTCCAAAAGAGACACTTCCTAATGATCGTCCTTCCTCAGAGACGCGCTGGCTTGCAGATCCGCATACCCATCCTATTGATCTGCAGAGCACTTCAACATCTACTAACCGATTATGTAGAGGATTGAACCTCGTCACTGGGTCCCCAGCTCCCAGCGTCGGCTCCTCACGTCACAAGGCAAATTTTGGGAATTGGCGAGGAAGGATCCTCGCCAATTCCCAAAATTTGCTATTTGGCGTGAGTCTCTGTGGTGCAGTGCCCGTGTCAAAGGTCTGTTGATGGTGTGTGCGACGGAGAATAATGTCCCCACTTGCGTTGGCTTCGTCAAAGGAGCCGTTTCCTCCGTCACTCAGAGGCACCCAAATATCAGCTCACGCACGCAACCGAGATCTTTCCAACTAAAGCTTTTTATTTCTTTTTCGCAGCCACTCGCAAGTGACTTGCGACCGCAAAGCCACGCACGAGGCCATGCAAAGCCACACAACCACCCACCAGCCGCGTCAATACCACCGTGTGGCTGAGGACTGCGACGCGACCACCACCATGTGGCTGGAGGCTGTGGCCAGCGACTTACCAAG
Source organism: Pythium dissimile (assembly GCA_023336445.1). Lineage (NCBI taxonomy): Eukaryota > Oomycota > Peronosporomycetes > Pythiales > Pythiaceae > Pythium > Pythium dissimile. The sequence goes on along the minus strand of JAADWZ010000389.1, from coordinate 3,733 downwards.
CTAGGGAAATGGCTGCACGCTTCCCGTCCGCAACGTGGCCGCCAGCTGGCGTACGAGATCTTTCTCCGCGCGAACCCACATCGGCCGCGTTTAAAATTATTGGTGGGTTCTGTGTCTAAGTATTGCCGGGTGGATCCAGTATCCAGAACTGTTCGCGCATGCGGAGGATCTGGTTCTCTAATCTACAATTTTACAGCTCACGCTGCTGCTGTTGCTGCTGCTGCTTGAGCAGCATCTCCTTCCGAAGCTGCTTCTTGCCCTTGTAGTTCTGGTCAAACTCCTTGCGCATGGCGTACTGATACAGCAGCAGCAGCGTGGCCGAGCGGATGCCCGCGATCCGCGAGGCCGCGTGGATCGTCGCGGGCTGGTGCTTGGCCAGCTTCTCCTTTTCCTCGTTCGAGATCATGGGCAGCTCCGCATAGTCGATCCACTCGGGGATCGCCACGTGCTGCTTCTTGCGGAACGCGTCGATCTCCTGCTTCTGGAGCCGCAGCTGCGTCTCGTACAGACACTCGATCTTGAGCAGCTCTTTGACCTCGTCGGCCATGGCGTCCGCCTGCTCGTAGCCTTCTTCGCGCCAGATCGTCTCAATGTCCGTTGGCGAGACGGCTGCAAACGACAGGATCTGCGCCGCCGACCGCTTGACACCGTCCAGACTCACTTTGATGCCGTGCTTGTTCCACTGGTGCGGGTCTCGAGAAAACCCTTCAAGCGCCACACGCGCCTTGTCCATCGCGTGCTCCTTTTTCTCTAGTCGTGCCACCCGCTGCTCGCTCACACCGGCGCGCTGCTCGAACGCACGGCGTGTGAGCCGCAAATCGGCGTTGTCCTGACGCAGCAGAAGACGGTACTCGGAGCGCGAAGTGAACATGCGGTACGGCTCGTTTGTACCCAATGAGACGAGGTCATCGATGAGCACACCGATGAACGCATCCGCTCGATCCAGCACAAATGGCTCAGCACCCACAGCTGCCAGACCAGCGTTCATGCCAGCCACGATACCTTGTGCAGCTGCCTCTTCGTAGCCGGTGGTGCCGTTGATTTGGCCAGCCAAGTACAATCCATTGATTTTCTTGGTCTCCAGTGTCGGGTGGAGAGACCGTGGATCGATGTAGTCGTACTCGACAGCGTACCCTGGTCGGATAAGCTCAGCTTGTTCCAGCCCCTGGATCGTTCGGATGAGCTGGACCTGCAGATCTTCCGGAAGCGCCGTGCTGATACCGTTCGGGTACACGATCGAGTTGTTGAGACCTTCAGGCTCGAGCCAAATCTGGTGGCGAGAGCGGTCAGCAAAGCGTACAACTTTTGCATCGATCGACGGACAGTAGCGCGGACCCACGCCCTCCCCACCGCCACCAATGTACTCGGGGAGCATGTGCAGGTTGTCGCGTACGATCTGGTGGCTCTTTTCGTTCGTGAACGTGGCGTGGCATACGACCTGCTTGTCGTGGAGAGGCACCGGTTGGTGCTCGTGCAGGAACGAGAACGGCATCGCGGGGTCGTCGCTGGGCTGGATCTCCAGGCCCTCGTAGTTGATCGTGGAGCCATCAATGCGTGGTGGCGTGCCCGTCTTCAATCGGCCGAGCGGGAACTCGAATCGCTCCAGCGTCTTGGCCAGTCCAATCGAAGGCGGCTCGAGGCCATTGCAATCGCGCATGTGACGACCAGCGGGGAAACGCATATCCCGACCCAAATAGATCATTCCACGCAAAAACGTTCCCGTGGTGATCACCACTTTTGCGCACCGGATTGATCGGCCAGACGCCGTGACGATGCCGTCGATCTGGTTCTTCTTGACTGGACAGAGCAGAAGATCGTCGACGCCGTCCTCCACCAGCGTGAGGTTGGGGATCTCCTGCAGCGTCTGCTGCATTGTCTGCTGGTAGATATCGCGGTCCATTTGTGCACGCGGCCCGCGCACGGCTGGGCCCTTGGCCGAGTTGAGCATGCGGAACTGGATCCCCGCCTGGTCCGCCACTTTGCCCATGAGCCCGTCAAGCGCGTCCACTTCTCGCACGAGCGTGCCTTTGCCCACACCGCCGATTGAAGGCTGCAGTGATGGAATGAATCAACAACCGTCAGCGAAAATGGACCAATAGAGCATCGACGAAGACCGGTCTACACGCACGTTGCACGACATCTCGCCCACCGTCGACAGCTTCTGCGTCACCAGTACCGTGCGAGCGCCTAGCAAGTCACAAATTTAGATGGCTATGTTGTTTACACGATGCATGGTCGCTTATGCTGTATTACCTGCTCGCGCAGCCGCGGCGGCGGCTTCGCATCCTGCGTGGCCTCCGCCAACCACGACGACGTCGAACTCGTGAGGAGCTACTGATTTGTGGTCAGCCACAAAGCTGAGCCATCGCGGTCCACGTGTGGCTGCGGACGTCCGCTGTGGATGACCGATGGTGGTCGGCCGTGTGTGTGCACGCAGCAGGAGCGAGCGGCGCGAATGTGTCGTCCACATGCTTCGTCCGTCAATCTGGTGGGCAACGGTCAAAGCCACCAAAAACCAAAAGTGATCACCATCACTCTGGACTACGTAGACAAGTGGACCACATAACAGTACAGACACATTATTTATGGATACCACCGTGTCTACTAGTGGCGCCACAACACTACGGAGATTTTACTTGGTCTTCTTGGCCTCAGTCGAGTCGGGGATCTTGTTCTGGATGTCCTCCTGCTTGCCGGTCTTGAGCAGCATGTAGCCCATGAAGAGGAAGAGCACGTACCAGTACACGTGGAGCACCTGCAGCATGCAGAGCATGGCGTTCACTGGGTACAAAAACACGGGCGAGATCTCTGGATTCACGCGCTCGACCATCACGAGCGTGTTGTAGATGAAGTCTTTCGGGTAAACGTAGAGACGCGTGTACCCCCAGGTCGCGAGCAGGAACAGGTACATGAGCACGACCAGCGGTGTGTATCCAGTGTCCACAACCGACTTGATGGCGTCTATCCGTTTAACAACGTACCAATGGGTCAGTCAAATAAGAAAAGCGATGCAACAGCTCAGCAGATACTAAGCGTCAACGTACAGGCGGCAATATCACCAATGTCGTGGAGGTACGCGATGAGTGCGCCCTTGGCGGTGTAGTTGGCGAGGAACGAGCTGCCGATGAGGAAGATCGTGGCCACGTGGTGGAGCAGCATCTCCAAAAAGTCGTTCCGGATAGGTGTGAGCAGCAGCATGTAGATCAAACTGTGCGTGTGGTACCCGAGCTGCACCATAAAGTACAGCTTGAGCTCTTTGGACGGCGCCTGGTCAATCACTTTAAACGACTCGACAACGTTGCCGTGGCCGCCGAGCGACTTGGGAAACCATTTCTCGTCCTTCATGATGTAGAACCCAACCGCCGTGACGCTGATAAAGTAGAGAAACTTGAACAACACTGTCGCGAACCGCTCGACGCGCTCTGTGGTGCGCTTGCTGGGCGCGAGTACGATCCGTCCAACGGGCTGGAAGGCCTTGGCGAACACGAAGCGCAGTGCCACGATCAGTAGCGCAATGCCCAGTCCCACAAAGAGGTCGGCAAACTGCGGCATGGCCGGGTCCTCACGGAACGCGCGTGTGTCGCGCATCACGGCCACGCCGTAGATCTCGCAGACAAAAATCGGCGCCAGCAGCAGCGTCATGGCCACCAGTACGCGCTCCTTGGCGTTGAACTCGACCTTCATCTGCGTGGTCATCCTAGTGCAGTGGATCAGGGTGCGGGGGGGGGGGGGG
>JAADWZ010000388.1:0-29548 GCA_023336445.1 Pythium dissimile | reverse complement strand
GAATGCGCAATAGGCAGATCAATGGAGCAATAACCTATCAGTACACTTGCGACCTTTCAGGATCATTTCGTACAGTATTTTCCAACAGTGTTGGATCTTTAGTAGGCATCCTCAATAACCGGTTATCAATATTTAGAGTCCAAGTGCAATAAGGTCAGAGTGTTCAGAGAACCCAGATACTGATACGAGTGGGATTATCCCTGACGCCTTGGCCATCCTCCTTTGGATTGGCTGTTGCTGCTACCAACGCCTAACCCTTCCGAGCAAGTATCAGTGAAAATGCGTGTGGTGCTTGGCGATCTAACAGGGTTTATAATGTAAAGCAAGGACAAGCGAGATCGTTCACCAACCTTCGCAGCACTAGGCCTGTGTATCCGCAAGACGGTAGCTGCCGTGATGCTATTGCTTCTGGAAGCTGGATGGATCTCTCCCACACACCATCGCTTCTCAGATGTAGGGGCCGGGAACTTGCCGAAGGAGAGAGTGATACTGCTGCCTTCGTTCTCGTGGCTTGCTCCCATCTTGCCGTTCAGCGCTATGCAGCGCGTGTGTGTGAGGCTGCAGCACTCGCTGGCGTGGTGCACTCCAGCGGAGCACTGCTGCCTTTGACACACTGCTGCCCGGACTCGATCGTTCACAGCCTGATCAGACTGCGCGTAGGCACTGTCCAAACGAATCCTGTGCCACATACAGTGTGGCCACCACAGCATAAACAAGAATGCCTTCAGTAGGTGATTATGGAAGTCTAAACGAAGGGCCGTTCTGCCTGCCACAAGCTGTTCTTCTTCCAACCTGCAAAGAGCTTCGTATTCGCGCCACTCGCCACGTCCTGCTGCTACGTACGTGGCAACAATTCAAAGAGACTACTGTACTGTGAGCAGTAACTGCGTCGTGCCTGGTTTAATGTGCATTGCTAAAAGCACGCCGCAAACTTGATCCCGGATCCACGCACCAGCTCTCAAAATGAAGTGTAGCCATGTTGGGGATCTGCTTCGGATTGGTTGAAAAGACTAGTCGTTTGGCCTTGAGGTGATCCTGTCCGGCACCTACTTCGGCTAATGGTGTGACGTGCTAAAAATGAATGAATCCCCAACCGCGTCAAACAGCGCCGTTTGCTCTATCCCTCGTTCAGGATGGAGAACGACTCGTTCTCCGTCCAAAATTTAATGTACGCTTTGGAGTTCAGTGGCTCAAGGTCGACTGTAGCTTCGTTATAGATCCAGGGGAGCTGGTAATTCAGTGAACTGCAGGCCAACATCGGTATGTACCATCGAATTGATATTAAATTCGATGGAGATCAGGTCAACTACAGACTGTACGGTGTACTGAACTGACTGGTTGAAAAATAGATCTTCCTGTGTTTGGAACCCAGCCTGAAGGACTCATTGAAGGAGGGATGAACTGGGAATTCTCCGTTGCTTTGCATCGCTTTGGCGCCGCGGCGCACGCACACGCAGCAGGCGCGTCGTGTCTATCGCGTTCCAGAAGCAAGTGGCTGGAAGTTCTGTCCTCTCCATTAAAGTCCCAACCAACACTGAGGCTCCGTCAGATGGTGGCACATGCCACCAGTAGACGCGCATAGTCTCCGGATTGGTCTTGAAGCGACAAGGCGCGCACCACAACTTGATACTGTGATACAATACACTTACGTCTGGCGTCATTCGCCTCCTAGTACCGAACATTCAGTCCTGAATTTTCTATCTGAGCATAGCCTCCGCCGCGATCAAAGAACTATAGCTCCGAACAGTATCGGCCAAAGAGCTCATGAAGATCCAAGAGCCGCGATTTTGTCGGACATGGGTGCAATCATACTGGTGGCGCATGGCCCTTGAACTGTCAACAAAAATGCGCACCTCTTGTCGGTGGCAGCAGCCACCTTGGCAGTTGGGAATTTTCGTAGTTTACCGGGTGTGCCCATCACGATGGGGCGACATGGGCCAGGTCCACAACCCTGGACCGATACATTCAACAAGTTATCACGCAAATGATCCAATCAGCAAGCGTCAGAGAAACTTTCATGCCGCGCCGTTTTCTTTCATCTGCTGTCACGTGTCTGCTTTCCCTTCCGCGCCCTCTGCTCAAATCGAATCCAATCCCTCGCAATTTTTGGACCAACGGCCTCCGGACCCATTTCGAGTTTTGCGGTCTGCGGTCCCATCTAGTCCAGTCCAGCAAGCACCTCCGGACCGGACGTCCAGAGCTCCTCGAAGTCCCGAGTCTTCTTCTATCTAGAAGGTACCGCAATGTGCAAGGCCACCACCAAGGCGGCGGCGCCCGCCGCGGGTGAGAACCCTATGGTGCTGCCCGGCAAGCAGAAGCTCGTGCCCGCATACGAGAAGCAGAGCGAGTTCCACTGGGTGGGCACGGACGAGCCGCACGCCACGCGACGCAAGCTCATCATGGCCAAGTACCCGCAGATCAAGGAGCTCTTCGGCCACGACTGGCGCACCAAGTACGTGGTCGCGTTTGTGGTGGCGCTGCAGACGTACTGTGCGTTCCTGGCGCCCACGCTCAGTTGGCCCAAGTACATTGCGCTCGCGTACTTTATTGGCGGCACGTGCAACCACGCGATGATGTTGGCGATGCACGAAATGTCCCACAACTTGGCGTTCAAGCGCATCCTGCCCAACAAGATCTTCAGCATCGTCGCCAACCTGCCGATCGGCGTGCCGTCCTCGGTCTCGTTCAAACGCTACCACATGGAGCACCACCGCTACCAGGGCGAAGAGGGCGTGGACGTGGACCTCCCGACCACGTGGGAAGGCCGGATCTTCAACAACACGCTCGCCAAGTTCTTCTTCGTCTTCTTCCAGGTGCTGTTCTACAGCTTCCGCCCGATGTTTGTCAACCCCAAGAAGCCGGGCGTCTGGGAGCTCTACAACTGGATCGCGGTCGTGTCGTTCAACTACTTTATCTACGCGGCGGCTGGCGGATGGGGGCTCTTCTACCTGCTCTTGGGCTCGCTGCTGGGCTCGGGCTTCCACCCGGTGGCTGGCCACTTTATCGCCGAGCACTACGTCTTCATCCTCGGCTACGAGACGTACTCGTACTACGGCATCCTCAACTGGCTCACGTTTAACGTGGGCTACCACAACGAGCACCACGACTTCCCGTACGTGCCCGGATCGCGTCTCCACAAGGTGCGCGAGATCGCTGGCGAGTTTTACGAGAACCTGCCCGAGCACAAATCGTGGACCTGGGTGCTCGTCGAGTATATTTTCAACCCCAACATCGGCGCCTTCAGCCGCGTCAAGCGCCACACGCTCAGCGAGGACCAGAAGAACAAGATGAAGGCCGATTAGACGAACCTTCGGCATTTTGCAGCGAGTCCCGTCGTCGGGTGCACGTCATCTGTTCCCCACGGCGGCCGAATGTGCGATGGATGTGCACTTCGCGTTTATAAAACTCCTGGAGTGCTTGGCTGCAATTGTGGCAAGGAATGAGAACAAGCGCAAGGCGTAGCAGCCACGAACTTCATGCAACAAACCGAAATACATGAGCTTTGCATTTTGAGTTTGTCGTCCTCTTTTTCATTCCGCCTCTGCGATGATAATGCAGTGTTAAGAACACATTCAGTCGATTTCGGTCAGTCGGCGTTCATCGACGATTCACTTCGCTGGAAGGTGGTCGGGATCGCACCTCGGTCAGAGTGGCTACATCGCGGACTCATCAACATCGTGGACACCTTGGTGGCACGAGAGCTCGCTTAGCGAACCTTCGGTCCGTTTGGGTTGCCGAGCGTGAACAACCGCGGAGCGATTGACATCGACATGAGCTCCTGGAAGAGCAGCTTACACGCGTACGGGATGTGAACCTGCGAAATCTGAGTTTTGTTGCGGCACGTACGACACTCGAACGTCATCTTTCGCAAATTGGCAATCGCGATGATACCACAGATGTCGCACACATGAACACGGTAAGCATCCGAGTTGGCGAATAGACGATCCATGAGGAAGTTGGCCGAGCCGTGCGAAATGAGGCAATCACGCTCCATCTCACCCATTCGCAAACCACCTTCACGAGCACGACCCTCCATGGGCTGACGGGTCAGCATGGTGACTGGACCACGCGAACGCGAGTGGATCTTGTCGTCGACCATGTGCTTCAAGCGCTGGTAGAACGTAGGACCAATGAAGATTTGTGCTGTGAGGCGGCGGCCAGTGTGACCACTGTACAGCACTTCGTTGCCGTGACGCTGGTAGCCGAGGTTGTGGAGCGTATCGGCAATAGCCTGGACGGTCACATCCGTGAACGGTGTGGCATCACCTTCGTCACCCGTCTGAGACGACACCTTGCCGAGCAAACACTCAACCAAGTGACCAACGGTCATACGCGACGGAATAGCGTGCGGGTTCACAATGATATCAGGCGTGATACCTTCGCACGTGAAAGGCATGTCTTCCTGACGGTACGTCATACCAATCGTACCCTTCTGTCCGTGACGCGAAGCGAACTTGTCACCGATCTGTGGGATACGAATGTTGCGGAATCGCACCTTGGTGAACTTGAAGCCGTCAGCATTAGTCGTGAGCATGACCGTGTCGATAATGCCGTTCTCGTGCGAGCGCAGCGACGTACTGGCATCCCGTTTCATGAAGCGCTGTTCAAGAGATGAGTCTTCGGAAACCGGTAGAGGCGACGTTTTACCAATGATGATATCGTTACCACTCACACGCGTACCCGGGGCAACAAGACCATCCGCATCGAGCTTGTGGTAGCTGCCGTGACGCAGGCCCAGACAGTTGTCGCGGCCGGGCTTCTCAAACTCTTCGCACGCTCCCCCGATCCCACCGCTTGGGCTCTTGTTGCGCTCTTGATCGACGTAGCAACGGAAGAAAGTCGAGCGGAAGAACCCACGATCGATAGCACTCTGGTTCATAATCAACGAATCTTCCTGGTTGTACCCGGTGTACGTAGCAATACCGACAATGGCGTTGATACCCGAGGGCAACTCTCGGAAGTGCAGGTACTCCATCGCACGCGTTGTGACCAGCGGCTTCTGCGGATAGTTGAGCACGTTCGCCATGGTGTCCATACGCGCTCGGAAGTTCGACGCATAAATTCCCATGGCTTGCTTGCCCATGGCCGACTGATATGTGTTACGCGGCGACTGGTTGTGATCCGGGAACGGAATAATACTGGCGCAAATGCCAAGAATCATCGATGGGTGGATCTCGCAGTGGGTATACGGGTTCGCACCGGTGCCGACATCCTTTGGCTCCATAGCAATCATGCAAACTTCCTCTTCTTCCGTGTCGATCAATTCGACCACACCGTCAGTGAGCAGGTTGTGCCATCTGTAGTTGGTTTGCTTGTGGTTCTGGAGCTTCACGACTTGATCCTTCTGTAGCAAGAGCTGGTTGTCGTCGACGATGAAGAGTGGACGACACACACGCCCAGCATCAGTATAAATACGAAGCTCCTTGTTCATCAAGTCGCGAATGACGGACACTTCAGCATCGATATCGACACAGCGACGCAGCGAGCGAAGTGTACGCACTAGCTCGTTCGGCTCGCGGTGCACACCAACCCAGTTTCCGTTGACAAAGATCTTGGTAGCGTGTGGGATGATCTGCGGCTTGATTTCTTCGAGGTTCTCCGTTGCCCATTCCTCCAAGAATTCCAGAATCGGCGCCTGAGGCGAGCCGACCGAGATGTACGCCATCAACGCCAGGTTCTTCACGAGGCCGACAGCTTGTCCCTCCGGGGTTTCGGCTGGACAAATCATGCCCCAATGTGTGTTGTGCAACTGGCGAGGCTGCGCCTGCTTGCCTTCACGACCAAGCGGCGTGTTGAGGCGACGCAAGTGCGACAGCGACGACGCGTACGTGAGACGGTTCAGCACCTGCGAGACGCCAGCCTTCGAAGCAGTCTTCTGCATACCCCAGTTGCCCGTCGCAAGCGAGTAGCGCAGACCGTTCGTGATCGTCCGCGAACGGATAGCCAGCGTGAGGTTAAAATCCTTGCCATTGTCGACACACTTCTGGAGGAACGTCTTGACATCCTTTGTGAGCTTCTTGAACAGTACACGGAAGAGACCGCCAAGCAGCGGACCAGCCAGATCGAGGCGCTTGTTGCCATAATGATCACGATCATCCTCACCAATGCGACCCAGCGAACACATGAGCAGCTTGTGTACGACGTAGCCGAGGAAGTACGCCTTCTTGGTCTCGTTGTGGTCCTCAACACCGACGTGCGGGAGCATTTCCTTCTGAAGAATTTCCTGGGCGTAGCGGATACGGTCGGCCTTGCTGACGTTGATCGCGCTACCTCTTCGGCCGATGAAATCCAACGCGACTTCCTGCTCTTGAATCACGAACGCCTCCTCTAGCGACGGCTTGAAGCGCTCCATCAGCTCAGCGTCGGAAAAGTCGTAACAAATGTGTTCGAGAATTTCGCGGTCGGCGACGAATCCGAGCGCACGGAAGATAATCACCACCGGAATATCCTGGCGAATGTATGGGATCACGGCGCGAATCTGGTTGCCCGTGATGGCACTCTTGCCGCCGCTGCGCTGGTACATTTGCACATACATTGTGGACGTTGGACGCACGCCATGCTCCACGTGGGAGCGCGTTTCACAGACCCAGCTGTACTTGGACGTGCCGCTCTTGCGGAAGCAGTACACGTGGTTGTTACTCATGCGTTCCTGCGCGATGAGCACCTTCTCACTGCCGTTGATCACAAAGTAGCCGCCTTGGTCGTACACGCACTCGTTCAGCTCGGTCAACTCCTTGTCGGTCTTGTTTGTGAGCACACAATACTGCGAGCGCAGCATGATGGGCACCATGCCGATGAACTCCTTGGGCGTTTCCACCTGCTCGTACGGTTCCATCTCGTCCAGATTGGCCGGACCGCTCGCGGGCGCGTGGTACTTCTGGCAGACCACGTCCACGTACAGCGGCGCGGCGTACGTGAGGTTGCGCAGCCGCGCCTCGTGCGGGAACATGACGCTGGTGGAGCCATCGGCCTCGGTCATCGTGGGCTTGGAGAGGTAGATCTGGCCGAACGAGATCTGGTAGATCGTGTCGGTGTTGGCCTTGGCCTGCCCGGGGTTGTACTGCGACTCGGGGTTGATGCGGATCGACCGCGAGTCGTCCACCAGTTCCTGCATCGTGTTTTGGATGAACTCGTCAAACGAATCCAACTGTTGGCGCACGAGTCCTTTCTCCTCAAAGTAGGCCGAGATGACGGCCCAGGCGTCCTCCTGGGAGACGGTGGCGCCCGCGTGGAGCCCCATGGCGCCGTCGTCCAGGTGCTCGTCCTGCTCGTTGTCCGAGTCGTCCCACGCCATTCTTCGGGGTAGTATCTAGCCACTGGTGGTTGGTTGCCCCTTGTGGGTTTCCGAGCCAAACGAACAGTGGGGGTGAGGGCGAAAGGGGAGGAATAGGTAGGCAGAGGGAGGGAAACCTTACGCGCGGACTGTTTGAGGGGATAATCAGAGTGACGGTCAATTTATCGTGCGAACTTAGCGACGCCTCCTGTGGGTATACAGTGTATAATTTTGGTGTGCAGCGTGGTGTGGTACGAATGAAAAGAGTTGGCAAGTCGGTTGACTCGCCGAAAAGAACAAACCCACAACCAACCCACCAGCACAATCGAACGAAGTGAGATGTCGACTGTACTGATTTAGCGTCGTCCGTTCGACTCTCCCAGAAGCCCACAGGGTCTCTGTCCTCAAAGAAACACATCATGCCAGAGAGCGTCACAACCCCACTCATAGAAAACCAGTCGGCGAAGCAGTCCCCAACTTGCCGTCGTCCAGCAGGGCGGTCCCAACAGCCTGCACGCCAACGCACTAACGCGCCAACACCAATTCACCAACTTTCCCAACATTCCCAACACACCAACGACCGCGATGCCCGCGCTCTCTACCGCCGCGCGCGAGGCCGCCGCCGTGGCCTGGGTCGCCGCGGAGCTCAAGGGCAACACGTCGCTGCCGTCGACGGAGCTGCCGCTGTGCGAGTTCCTGCGCGACGGCCGCGCGCTCTGCCTGCTGGCGGCCGCGCTCACGGACGAATTCGCGCTCGGCGCGGACCACGCGCCGCCCAGGAAGATCGACAAGTCGATGCACCAGCTGTCGACGTTCCACGCGCTCGAGCGGATCCACTTTTTCATCCGCTGGTGCCGCCACGCCGTCCGCTTGGAGGAGCACCTCGTGTTCACGTCTGTCCAACTGTTGGACGAGGCCAACGTCGACGCCGTGCTCGCCTGCGTGGACGCGCTGCGCCAACGCTTCCGCCCCAAGCTGCTCGGCGACGCCGCGCTCGGGCCCGCGGCTGCGGCCGCGTCCGAGGAGGCGCCCAGGCCGAGGCCCATGCAACCAGTGGAGGATGCGAACGACGACGATGACGACGACGACGTGGCGAATGGCGATGACGACACGGTCTCGCTGTCGTCGTCGACCGCCTCGTCGTCGGCGACGGCGTCGTCCAGCGCAAACAAGCTGAGCGCGTTCCTGACCAAGTTCCCGTCCGAGACGCCCACGGTCCCACCGGCCGCGGCGGTGGCGCCCCCCGCCGCCAAGCGGCTCTCGAGCACCAGCAGCAGCAGCGGCCGCGCGAGCTCGGGAGGCACGCGCCACGTGTCCATATCGAGCAGTGAAAACGCCGACGACGACGACGACCACTCGGCGCGCAGCAGCACCGTCTCGGGTGGCTACGCGTCGCCACGCGCGTCCGTCTCCAAGCTCAAGCTCCCGGCGGCGTTTGCTGGCGCCGTGGCGCTAGCGGTCACCGCGCCGCCGCCGCCGCCCGTCGAGGAGGAGGAGACAGCGGAGGAGGAGCCCGTGGTGGCCAGCTCGACGCCCAACCGCGACGACGTGAACGACTACGACGAGCGCATCAAGGAGGTCCACAAGCTCGCGATCCCTGGCGTGTTTGGCCGCCAGCGGTCCGTGTCCAACACGGAGGACGCCACGAAGGCCAAGGACGAGGCCGAGCCGGCCAAGCCCGTAGCGCGGTCCGTGTCCAAGCTCAAGATCCCAACGGCGTTTGGCGGCGCCGCGCCCCCACCTCCGCCTGAGGAGCCGCCGGCGCCGCCGTCGCCCAAGTCGCCCGAGCCAACGTCGCCCAAGTCCAGGCTCGCGGCGTTCGCCAAGGGCTTCAAGTCGCCCACGCCTGCAGTGGAGGAAGCCGCCGCCGCTGCAGCTCAGGCCAAGCCCGAGAGGAAGCGAAGCTCGGGCAAGCTGAAGATCCCGGGCGTGTTCGGCAAGGCCGTCGGCGCCGCGGCGCCCAAGCCGGTGAAGAAGAAAGCCACCAAATTGTCGGCGTTTTTGAGCACCGTGGAGACGAACGACGTGGTGGTCGCGCCCATCCCGGCCAAGCCCGAGCGCAAGTTTGCCTTCCCGATCCCGGGCGTGGAGAAGCCCGCACCAGTGGCAGCGCGGGTGACCACACCAAAGCCTTCTGCGCCCGTCAAGAAGCTCGTTTTTGACCCGACCCCCGTGGCGAAGGTGGAACAACCCAAGTCTGCTCCAGTGGAAGAGCCGGCGCCAGTTCCTGTTTCCGCCCCTGTCTCTGCCCCTGTTCCTGCCGTTGCCCCCATCCCAGCTTCCACCCCCGCTCCCACGCCCGCTGGACCACCAAAGTCGAACCGCCTGTTGGCGTTCCTTGCTGCCGTCGAGAGCTCCCCTTCGACGTCGGACGAAGACCAGGAACAAGAGACTGAAGCTGAGACCGTATCGACGCCAGTGGCCGCTGCCACGGACGAGGTTGCTGCTGCGTCGAATGAGGACAAAGAGGAGGACGAGGGGGAAAAGGAGGAAGAGGAGGAAGAGGAGGAGGAGGAGGAAAAGGAGGAGGAGGAGCACGATGACGACGACGACGAGTACGTGAGCGTGGAACAGGTCACGGATGACAATATCCAGACGGCGGTTGAATTCATCGAGGCGGAAGTGGAGGAAACCATCACACGTGCTGTCGCTGACGAGCTCGAGGCCGAGCCAGTGCAGGTTGTCGCACCGGAGGAGCCGGTCGCTGCTGTGGAAGTGGAAGAGGTGGAAGTGGAAGAGATGGCTGCGGAGGTCGCAGCCGAGGCGAAGCCGCAAGTTCACGACCACACGATCCACGACGACGACGACGTCGCTAGCCCGTTTGTTCACAGCTTCCCCGACCGTGACGTGATCGTCGAAGTGTCTGGCGAGCTCACGCACGAAGAGATCGCGAGTCCCCGCAAGTCGAGCCGCTCGCGCTCCCAGTCGCCACGGCGGTCGTCCAAGACTCACGCAGCGCGCGAGCTGTTCCCAGAAGACGATGAGGAGGAGCAGTCCAGTAACTCGAAGCGGAAGGAGGTCGCTGCTCAGGACGAGCCAGAGGCAGTAAATCCCACAGCGGTATCTTCCGTGTCGGAGCAAGAGTTCCAGGCGCTGCAAGAGGCACATAGCGAGGCGAAATCCCACAGCGAGGCGCTGCACCAACAGCTCACGAGCGTCGAGGCCGTCGTCAAGACTCAAAACGACGCGCTGGAGGCGCTTCAGAGCGAGCTGGCGGCTCTGCGGCTGCAGCTAGAGCAGCAGAAGCAGGACGCCGAGGCCGCGCAGCTCGCAGCGGTCGAGCTCATCCGTCAGGAGGCGACGGAGGCTGCGACTCGTGCAACGAGCGAGCACCAGGCGGCACTGGAGGCTGTCCGCGCTGAGACGGCCGAGGTCACGGTGGCACTGGAGGCTAAGCTGGCGACCAGCGAATCGCTGGCGGACGAGCGTCTCAAACAGCTCACTGCCGTGCGAGAAGAGCTCGCGCAGCAGAAGATACTGTCGCTGCAAGCCAAGGAGAGCGAGGAAGCCGCGCGCTTCTCCGCGCAGCTGGCATTCGCTGCTCGCGACGAGGCCGAGGAGCAAAGCCGCGCGCAGCAAGAGAAGATCGCCGAGCTCACACAAGCGCTGGGGGCGTAAAGACTCGACAAGTCGGGGATGATGTAAGGGTAGGCTAAACGTGCAAATATGATTTTGTTTTTGGTGGCAATCTGGGGAACAAATTAAAATCTCTTTTGTTCTAGATCGAGTCGGTCTGGTACCCGGCGAGGCTCCTGCGCAAGATGAGCGCGGCGGCGAAGCCCACGAGGATGAAGAAGCAGACGATCGCGGCGAAGAGCCCGAGCAGCTGCAGGCCGCTTTTGAGGTACGCGTGGACGTCGTCTGTCGACCACTCGGGGCACTTGCCGCACTCGGCGATGTCGTTGAGCGTGTAGCCTTGGTCCTCGGGCGCGGCCACCAGCAGCGTCCAGCCCGGTTTATCACAGCTGGAGTGCGCTGTACTGTTGCAGGCGTTCCACACGCCCTGGGTCTTGTCCTCGGTCACGCCTGTACACACGACGGGCGACGAGTCGGTGCAGTTGGTGCAACCAGGCAGCGCCACGTCGCAGGCGATGGCCTCGATGCGCGCCTCCGAGTTATAGTCCTCCACGAGCTTGTCGGAGAACGTGAACGCCGCGCCGGCGCAGACTAACAGCGCCGTTAGGCACGCGCCAATGCCCACAATGTACTGTTCAACAGCAACCACGTTAGACCAGTCTAAAACAACCGTACAAACAGTAAAGAAGGATGCCAGCACGCACAAGTAGCAGCATGGTACGGCTCTTGGCGCGGGAGCCGATAATGCCAACGACCGCGAGCGCCACGAGCAGCGTGCCCACGACCAGGAAGACGACCGCGATCCACTCCTGCCCCGACGTGAGCTCGCTCTTGGCCTTGACGACCGCGCCGTACGCCACGATGCTCGCGCCCAGCAGCACAAACACGAAGTTGATGACGGTCAGCAAATTCTTCATCACGATTGGCACGGTCACGATGCGCACGACGCAGTACATGGCCAGCAGTACGAGCGCCAGGCACGCAAAGCCCACGGCGCCGAGCACGGCGAACTTGCTCTCCACGTAACTTGCGGTCGAGGCAAAGTCCGCGCAGCAGGGCTTGGCGCGCAGGTAGTCTAGCACGGGCGAGGTCCAGTGGTGCTTGAGCCAGGCCGCGAGCGAGTCCTGAAACGCCAGCGCCGCGTACGAGGCCACGAAGAGCGCCGTGAGCAGCGCAAAGTTGAGGAAGAAGTAGAACATGAGCAGCGCCGACTTGTCCCGAGCGGCGCCCACGAATCCAACGAGCGAGAGCAGCACCACCAGGAAACCAATAGACGCCAACGCCGCCGCGCTGGCGTGCAAGTGCGCGACCAGCGAGATGTGCACGCCAAGTGCCAACAGCGCGGCACCGCCCACGAAGGTCAGCGCCGTGAGCACGCGCAGCGCCTTCCGTGACGGCCGCATCTTGTTGGGACAAGAGAGAGAAAGAGAGAGAGCTGAAGAGGTAGAAAATGTGTTGGCGTTGGGGAAGTGCCAACGTTGGCGCCCGCTGCTGTCGGTCTTTTGTTGGATCGGCGGCGTCACGTGCGATGCAGCAAGCAACCCGCAGGTAGTTTCGTCTCCTTCTTCGACCTGAGTTGAACCCTGCAACATTATTTTGACCAATAGGCACGGGGAAAACAGGGTTTCTTCCAGTCATCTCTGAGCATCGGATCAATTTATACAGGATACAGGCATTAGAACTGCCTACAAATCTCTCCGTCCTTCAATCGATTCAAAAGGATATCTATGTAAGAAGGTGTATCCATCTCTTTGCCCAGGAAAATGCAGAGATGATGACAGCCGATGGGTTTGAGATTCCTTGTTCTTTCTTATCGTTCGTATCACGGGTTCTCTACTAATGGCACTAGTGGGGCTAGGAGGGGAGGGGAGGGGAGAGGAGGGGAAAAGGAAGGAGATGGCGGTCGTTATTCACTGCCGCTGCCGCTGCTCTCGGCTGTCTCCGCTTTCCGGCGCATGTGCTTGGGCATCTCATAGGCCTCAAACGACTTCTCCAGCGCCGCTTCGTCGACCGACGGCGTCGCACTGACGCCATGGAACTTCTCAGAGACGTACTTCTCGCTCACGGCCTTGGCCTTGTCGCGCTGGTTCTCCACGATCTCACTCTCGGCGCGATGCAGGCGTTGCAGATCCAGGACGCACTCCTTAAGCTCCCACGCATTGAACTGCGTAAAATGGTGGAGCGTCGGCGTCCACGGGTGCTCTTCATTGGTCATCACTCGAGATAAATACACAGCCGCCGCAGCGAGCAACGAAGGCCGATACTGGAGCATGTGGTAGTACAGGATCGCAAAGTCACACAAATACTGCACACACACAACCAGCACTAAGCGTCAGTCTCTTCGCGATGTCCATCGACTTTTCTCCAATGAGAGACGCACCTGGACTAAAGACTTCTGCTTGTCAGTGGTGCATCCTGCACGTGTGAAGCGAGGCAGAAAGCCGTGACACGTAGTTGATGCGATTCGATACTCGAGTGCCTGGAGGACTTTAGCTTCCATTTCGAGCATCTGATGTAGAACACATCGTCAGTGAGTCCCTTTCCAACAGGCATGTACCCACATGAGCAACACACCTCTTCTGATGTGTACGTCTGGTCCGAGATGTAGACAAACTCGTCGACGTTTGGTCCGTAGACCTCTTCAAATTTGGCGGCGATCATCATGCACGCACAGCCCAACAGCTGGAACTGCTTGCGGTTGATCTTGAATTGCGCGAGACAGCGATCCACGAGGTTCACGGTCTTGTGGAACGTCTGCGAGTCCAGTTCGTACTCTTCTCCGACCTCGACCAGCCAGTCCACGAGGATCGTGCGCATTTTTTCGTTGATGTCGAGCTGCACGTTGCCGATGTAGTCTGGCTCTGGGTGGTATTTCATCTCGTGCTGGCGGTGGAAGCGGTCCATGTCGCGCACGAGCTTGACGCAGTGGATCGCTGAGTTCAGATACGGCTCGTCGATGTCGCGGATCTGCGCTTTATAGGTCTCTGCGTCAAATCCCGAGTCTGATACAAACAGTGACCAAACAAAAAAAAATTTCAGCTCCCTCGTTCAGTCATGGTAAGATTGTGTCCCAGGGCTCACCTCGATGGTCAAACTTGAATGCAAAAGGCCGCGGCTCGTACGGCGGCACACTGCCTGCCACTGTGGCGGTCGGCTTGGCCTTAGGTGCTGTTTTAGACGCCGCTGGACGCGTAGGCGCCGACGCTGTCGGCGTTGGCTCGGGCTCGCTCGGCTCGGTCTTGAGCGTTTCCTCACATTCCATGTCCACCTCGTTGGTCGAAGCGTTCGCCGCGTCGTCCTGTGGCGCTTGCTCTCTCTCGATCTTGGTCTTGGTCTCTTTCGGCGCCGTCTTGGCCGCGAGCGGCGCGATCGACTGGAACGACAGCAAGCTCGTCTGCACTTTGCCATGGGATTCCTCGGCAGCATTCTCGCGGCGTCGCTTCGTCGCCGCAGTGGTCGTCGTCGTCGTCTTGGTGGAGCGTACGCGCACATTCGCGGTCGCGGTCGTGGTGGTGGTCGTGGTTGTTTGACTGCTCGCTGGCCGCTTGACGCCGCGCGCCGTTGTGGTTGTCGCGGGTGCCGTCGGCTTGCCCAGCGGCTTCTTCGCGGCGGCCGCGTGCGCCGCGCTGGCCGCCGTGCCACGCGCGTGGCTGTTGCTGTTGCTGTTGCTAATGTCCTGCAAGGCGCCGCGCTTGCGCTTGCGAGGCTCCGCGCCCGCCGCTCCAGCCGCCGTTTTCGCGCGGACCGCGGCGGCTTTGAGCACGGCGGCGGCACCGGTCACGCCCGTGGGGCGCGTGGCGCGGGTCGAGTCCATGGAGGGGAGGAAGGGAGGAGGAGAGCGGAGGAAGGAAGGAGGCACTGGTGCTCCCGTGTACACGCTGTGTCCCGTCCGAGGCCTGGAGACTCCCCAGCCGATGGAATTGAAGCACTTGGAAATTGCGAGCGAAAACGCAACAGGGGATGACCTATTAGTTGGATTTGGTTGTGGGACTATGTGGAGCAAGGAGGGGCGACGTGGTTGATGGGATCGGTTTGAAATTCGAATGAGCATACTGAAACCAAGTCATAGCTGGCTCGCGCCAATGCTAACATCACTCCCCCGCCACAAATTTGAAATTGAAAATTTAGTTAAGAACAGAGACATGCAGTTTGATATAATGACATGATAGGTTTATATCATGTTTTTTTGTTTTTTTGAGGAACTCACAATCCTCAAGCGACATGTGATAAAGAAAGCTCCAAACGAAAAATGGGCCGCGTCTTCAAGATCTATCTCGACAGCCCCAAGGTCTTCAGCTGCCGCGAGTGCAAGACCCACTTGGCCTGCGCTGAGGACATCATCTCTAAGGTCGGTGCATCTGTCCTAACCATCGTCTAAGTGGGCGTCTAAACATCGTCACGTACAGCTGCTAACCGACCGTCTAACGTTCGTTCGTCCAATCTGGTTCGCCGCAGAACTTCCAAGGCAAGACCGGCAAAGCGTACCTCTTCGACTCGGCGATCAATGTCACGTTGGGTCCTCCAGAGAAGCGCAACCTCATGACCGGAATGCACGTAGTCGTGGACGTGTTCTGCAACACGTGCTGGGCCCACCTCGGCTGGAAATACGTGCGTCGAACTGTGGTCGTGGAACCAAAACACACACAAAATACACACCAAGACTAACCGCTGCAAATCTGCATCATACTAGGAAGAGGCCGAGCAGGAGCGAGAGAAGTACAAGATCGGCAAGTTCGTGCTGGAGCTCGCACGCACCCATCGATGCGACTGAGGTCGCTCGCTCTTCACATTTGAGATATATCTATGTTCATTCGTGCGTGCTCTCTGCTCCACCACAAGAAAACCAAAAAAAAGTCTGAGAACCGTATCCTTGTCCAGAGAACTCTTCTCTACAAGAACGCGCTGCGATACCGCTGCTGCGTGAGCTCCTCCAGCGGATAGAACAGCGCGCGCACTTGGTTTCCGGCGAAGAAGCGCCCGTGCATCGCCTTCTGCGCCTTCAGCGCGCTCTTCGGCGCGGCAAACGCCACAAACACGCGCACGTGGTCATCCAGCTCGCGCACGCGGACCTCCGTGACGGCGCCAAACCGCGAGCACTCGTCGCGCACTTCGTGCTGGAGCTCGTCGTCCACTTGGCCGTAGCTGACCATGTTGAGCAGACACAGGCACCGTCGCTCGTCCAGTGGGGACACCTCGGCGATAGCGTCCACGTCCGGATCTTCCACCACGACCACGGGCTTGGCCGCGCGGCTGGCGATGGGGCTGGGCGAGGCCAGTGCCGCCGTGGAGGTGAGCGCGCCGGCGACGACCTTGTCCTGGCTGATCGCAAGGTTGATGAGCACCGCCGTGGGACTGGCTTTGCCCACTTTGAGCTTCTGGCCGGCCAGCTCGAAGTCGTTCATGTGCTGGATGGCGTTGCTCGCCGAGGCCTCGTCGGCGAACTCGAGGAATCCGTAGCCGCGGTGCTGCCCACACCAAATAGCATTTTGTCAGCTTGTTGTGGTGGTGATGCTGTCGATATCGAAGACCGTGTGTATAGTTAGCGTACCATTGTGGACTCGAGCGCCGAGACAGCAGCCATGACGCAGGCTCGAACCTCGCCGAACGGTGAAAAGATACTCTGGAAAAGGGCAGCACAAGACAGCATCAGTAAACAAGAGCCAAGAGAAACCGATCCGGAGAGACCGACCTGTAGGTGATGGCTATTGAGCTCGATGCGGACACAACCGACGTAAACACACTTGGTGGGCACACTGAAGGACAGCACAAAACACAAGATTTAGATCCACCACAGACACCTCGAGAGGCAGGCATCCAGGGTTTAGACTCACTTTTTGATCGCTTCCTTGCCAATGTTCTGTGCCGAGTTCGGGTCGGTCGAGTTGCCCCGATGCGGTCGGCCAACCTAATGGGTCAGTTCAGTCAGTTGTGTCAACCGTTGTTTCATCAGAGCCTGGTCAGTACCTTGAGCGATCGATTAGAGAGCTGTGCGCCATTCAGCACTTGCACGGCACTCTCCGCAGCAAGCACGTCTACACGTAGCACCACCAGCAGTGGAAAAGTCGTGAGTGGCATGCGGATCGCGTAATCAAACACCGCAAAACATATCGGATACCTTCATACTCGATGAAGCAAAATCCTTTCGACCGCGCCAACCTATTCAAGCAAAGTCAGCCTCTTGTTCTACACCGTCGCCAACGAAAGCACACACATCCACACACACACACATACGCACCCTGGTTCCATGGACAGATCGATCGACCGGATTGTTCCAAACGGACCGAAAAAGCTGCGCACGTCGTCTTCCTTGAGGTCGTAGTACAAATTCCCAACGTACACACGTTTGGCGAGATCCACGGGAGACACTTGGCCGACGGGGACGCCCATGGCGATCAAACTGGCTTGCGCGAGTGCACGCGCGCGGGCAGCTGCGGCGTCCACGGGCGATCCCTACGCAGGCAGAGGCGACGGGTGAACACTACAGTACAGTCCAGAAGAGACGAGACACCACACAGAGCAGACACACAGAGCCACAAAAATACACACAAAGCAGGAGGAGGATCAGATCAGCTCCCAAACCAGCGTCGACGGGAGGACATGGTCCCTGGTGCTCACTACTAGAGCTCCAATTACTTACACTGGGAGCAGCGTCGGCCCCAGCCGGCGCGACCGCCTTGTTCTCCTTGACCACGCTCGACAAGCGCTTGACGATCTCACTCAGCGCGCCTAGTAATACCGTCATTATAACCGCAAACAGACTAAAGGTTCCATACACCTATACAGACAGGAAGGCAATGGAATGAGCGTCTAACCTTTGGCCGACGGCGAGGTGGCGGCGGCTGCCGGCTCACTGGGTGCCGCCGCTTCTTCCGCTCCGTCGTCGCCACTTTCCCACCGCGAGCGCCGCGTGCGCTTGGCGGCGCTGCCGCTCTCGTCCGCGTGGCTGCGCTTGGCTGGCGTCTGCGCTCGCGCTGGCGAACGGGATTCAGGGTCGATCGGCATCCTGGTTTGTCGTCCTTGCGGAGCTCCTTGTTTTGTGACGCTTTTGGCGCAAGCATTGTATAAGACCAGATACGGGAAATGATATCTATGAGGCAGTTAAGAACACCTAATCCCTGTAGTAGGGAAATTATTCTCTTTCTATTAGAACATGGGTACGGAACAGCCACAATTGGGGCAATATATTATATTATATATGTACTTTATAGGCTAGATTGTCTCCTTCCATTCGACGAACACTAGTTCACACATTCGCCTGCACAGTGACGCCATAACACCGTTAGTCACAGTCATAGCTTAAGTGAGCTCGTGTGTTTGTTTTTTAACGTACTGTGCTTGCTGGTCGGCGTAGATGACGATGCTCGCCATGACTGGATCCGCCACGAACCGCGCTGTTTGGAGCACCGTCACCACGCGGGCGTCGCCGAACGGGCTCTGGAACTCCATCACCACCGAGCCAGCGGCGTCTTTCGCCGCTTGAATCGCTTTCTGTGAGGTGGATAGAGACTGGTTTAGTCTCTCCATATGCTGATTGCAATTCGGCGTGGAATGCAGTCCAGTACCTGAGCTGCCGGCTCGTTCTGAGGAAAGAGCGCTTTGGCCTGAGTGGTACACAGTTTCAACTGGCGCGTTCGAATGAGAAGCACAGGCTGTTCGTCGGGGTACTCGGTGCAATTCGTCATTGCATGCACGAACTCGAGCATGAGCTGACTGTGAGGCTACGACAGACCAATTGAAAGTGAGACCTCGAAATCATTCTCAAGAAAATGCCATAAAAGACAAAAAGTATACCGTCGGGAACACAACTAGGAGCCGCTTCTCATTCTCGTCTCGGACTGACATGCCACATGACAGAGGCACCACGAGCTGTCTTGCATCGATGGTGAGACCGAGCTCCTCGCCCGTCCAGCATGGCAATCTCCAGAGCGAAATCGCGTCGTTTTCTCGCCTCTCGACAACCTCGGTCAGTGGAGACTCGTGGGAACTCGAACGAAGCGACTTCCAGGTCCCGTGGTCCGGTGTGAAGTTGTAGATCTGTGGTTGCATTGAGCAAATATATTGGTAACCAGTACTATAGCATACTGCACGACTGACAGATCAAACGCACCTCGCTCCAGCGGTTGTTCCAGACTGAAAAGCCGGCCCTGTCAAATTGGTGCTGCAGTGAAAAGTACGACAGCGGGAAGCACGCGAATCGCATCTTCTTGGACGACTCGATGATCGGCTCGGTGGAGCTGTACAGATACACGTCCACGGTCTCGCAGTCGCGCGCGCGGAACTGCTGTACGGCGCAGACGACCGTGCAGTTGGTGCAGTTGCGCAGGAACAGCGACGACTCGCACGGGCCGATCACGATGCGGCAGTTGACGCACTCGTCGATCTGCACGGCCGCGCAGTGGTCGAGCAGAAAGATGTCGCAGTCGCTGCAGTTGTCGATGATGAACTGCTGGCCGTCGATGCTGCCCGGCAGCTTGAGCAGGCTCGACGGGCCGCGCGCGCCCGAGAAGATGTAGTCCTCGCGCTTGAGCGTCGGGTCGCGGCCGAAAGTGAGCCAGCGTCTGGGCGCAGCGGTGGGCGCGTGACCATAGTCCGTTGGCGCCGCGTCGTCGCGGAGAACAGGGCCGGCGTGGCAAATATTCCCCATTGTGGCGGATGCTCAATGGGAGTGAGGAGCTACTGTACGAACGAGGAAACGTTGAAGTTGTTGTGGGAGCTAAAATAAGAGGAGAGGCTGATTTGGGTGGGCCACATCACATCACCACGAAGCGATTTGTTTGGAGAGTGAATCGAATTAGAAGGGTGAATGCGTGCACCTGCCAACACAGGGTGTAACTCTCATCTGGCGTGAGCGTGAAGAGGTGAGCGGAGGTTTGAAGGGTATTCAGTTCAACAGTTCTGGTTCGTGACATCTGGATGGATTTGCCCTGTCTTTGCGCCATAGATGAGCCGGGCATCGAGTTTGGCAGGTGTCAGTCCGTGGTGGTTCCGACTGTCACCTGCCAATCCGCTGCCATGTCCCAGACTCGGACCGCCAAGTGTACAGACTGTAGACTGACACCTCACGCAGGTGAGTGAGAGGGCTGCACCTGAACTGCTCTGGTTGAAGAAAGCCTGCCACGCCCATCCGTCAGCCAGTTGGTGGAGAACACTCGGCGTCTGGACCAGAATCCAGTGTGCGTTACGGAATCACTCCTACATCTGCCTCGTGCGTCAACTCTGCATCTCTCGCTGCATTTCCGTGGAACTGTTCCGCGGTTTCGTTCTCCTCTCCTCGCCTCCCCTCCCCTCCTCCCCGACGGACGTGTTGTTGGTTTTTTGTTTTGGCGTGACCCAAAACTCCAACAAATAAAAAAGTGAAGGTTCAGGTTCGTCGGCGTGCGATTATAATCCCTCAAGTGTGACATCCACCTCGCCCACCATGCCCGACATCGCCCAGCTCGCGGAGGCCGTCCACGTGGCCATGGAGCCGCCGGTCGAGCACAAGGAGCCGAGCAAGCGCGACGCCGAGGTGCTGCGCCGCAACATCGAGCTGTTTGTGGACGGCGTGATGATGGAGGACCGGTACGCGCTGGCCGACCTGCTCAACGAGAGCTTCACGATGGAGATGCTGGACCTGCTCTTCAAGCGCATGACCGCCAAGCTGCGCATGATCCTGTTCTCGCGGCCCAAGACCCACGAGTTCATCCGCCTCGCGCTGGACCCCACACAGCCGCGCCACACGCGCCACCTCGCGACCTCGTTTCTGGTCGTGGGCGGCGCCATGAACAACACGGTCGCGTGCCAGCCGGGCGAGCACAAGTGCCAGCAGTTTTGGGACGGCGTGTTTGGCGCCATGCTCGCCGAGGCGCGCGCGGCCGCGCGGACGCCAACATTGGCGTCGTCGTCGTCGTCATCGTCGGCGGCCACCACGGCCTCGGCCGCGTCGGTCGCGCTCCCGACCAGCACCGAGGACGCCGCGGTCGCCGAGCTGGCGGAGCTGATCCAGGTCGAGGTCAAAGACATTGAGCACCATGGCGCCCGGTCGCTGGAGCGCAGCGTCGTGGAACGCGCCAAGAGCCGCGAAGCGGAGGACGGCCACGACGATGACGACGACGACCGCCGCAGCCAGCCGGACCTGGACGCCGAGTCGCACACGCCAACGTCGGCGCGGACGTCGGCCGCGCTGACTGCGGACCGCGACTCGATCTCCGCTCCGCCCTCGTTTTCTCCTCCTCCTCCTCCTCTCGTTGCCCCCCCGCTCTCCACGACGGGCAATGACGTCGTCGGGCTCTACAGCGTGGACACGGCCAACTTTTCGTCGCAGATCCTGCGCTACTTCGCGGTGCGCGGCCAGAAGGGCGCGTGCATCCTCCAGTATCTGGCCGCGCGGCCGCCGCTCGTGGACCTGCTGCTGGCCAACATTGGCCACGACGACACGCGCACATTGCTGCTGCACCTCATCTACTCGGACCACTCGGACGCCGCGCTCGCCGCGCTCTTCCAGTCGCGCGTGCTGGACCTGCTGCTCGAGCGGCTCGTGTCGTTCGGGCCGCCGCGGAACGCGTTCGAGCGCGACCGCGTGGAGAACTCGTTCTTGCTGCTGCGCGAGGTGATCCATGCGCCGTACCTGACCGCGCGCGGCGTGGCGATCTCGGCCAAAACCATCCCACTGGACAAGGTCACGGGCCAAGACGAGTACGTGTCGATCTGCGGCGCCTCGCGCGAGATGGCCAACTCGTCGCTGCGCAAGTACACGTCCCGGAAAGTGCGCCACGTGGTGCATCTGTTTATGCAGCAGAACCAGGTCCGCATCGAGCAGCTTTTTGGGCAGATGATCCACGAGCTCACGATGTGGAGCTCGCCCGTGGCCAAGGCGCGCGAGCGCCGCAACAGCCTGGCCAACCTGGAGAGCCTCGAGGCGCTCTCGCTCGTAGGCATGGGCCACCCGCGGCCCGTGTGCACGGCCACGCTCACGCACCTGTTTGAGCTCACCGAGACGGTGGACTTTTCGGAGGAGCACACCAAGAAAGCCGGCCCGAACGCCGCGGCGGCGACCACCGTGGGCATTGACTGCCTCAACTTCATGTGCTCGACGCATCTCTTGCGCGTGAGCTCGCTGCTCCACAAGAAGAAGCTGCGCAATGACGTGCAGCAGTGCCAGCTGAGCGTGAATTGCATGATGGGGCTGCGGATCACGTCGATCCGCGAGGACCAGACCCAGGGCACGCCCACGGCGCTGGACGCCGGGTTTGTCCACAGCAAGGGCAACCAGATCCACGTGACGCTGGACGAGATCGACCGCGTGGCCAGCAGCGACTGGCACAAGCACGGCTTTGTCGTGACCGTCAAGAAACGCTCGACCTTCGACCACGAGATCGGCATGCCGTCGGAGCATGTCGTCACCTCGGAAGAGTACTTTGCGGCGGCGTCCGAGGAAGAAAAGCATAGCTGGATAAAGCTGCTGCAGCAAGTGATCGACGGCGACCTGACCGCGCTCGAGATCTTCTGCAGCGACGACTGGCGCAGCAACGTGCGCGAGTACCGACGCCTGCGCGAGTGCCTGATCACCTCTATGGAGCTCAAGGGCCACGAGCTGATGGTGTTTTTGCGGCAAGTGATCGTGCTCAACGAGCGCCGCGCATCAGGCTTCCACCTGTGGACGATCGTCAAGTTTCTCAACGCCGTGCTCTCGAACGAGTCGAAGCGGCTCGACCAGATGTTTGTGTCGTCCAAGCTGCTGCGCGTGCTCATCGTGTGCTACGAAAAGTACCCGATGATGAACTTGCTGCTGGGCGAGATCACCAAGATGATGATTTTTTGCTTTGGCGACTTCAAGAACAAGCGGTCGCGGCGGTGCCCCATCATCGGCATCCTGCTGCTGTCGCAGCCGCCCGAGGCCAAGCTGCTGCCGCTGCTAACCAAGGCGTTCGTGGGCACGGACGGCGGCCGCACGTCGCCGTTTGCGGGCACCGACACGCTCTCGGAGCTCAAGCTGCTCATGGAGTCCATCATGCTGTGCTACAAGAACCCCAAGTCGCGCAGCCAGGAGCGTGTCCAGGCCGCGCTGCGTGAAGACCCACAGTGGCAGACGCTGATCCAGGCCGTGGAGCAGGAGTGCGCCAAGAACCCGACGCAGCGCATTACGTCGGTGCCCATAGCGCCGTCCTGCCATGGCGCCAAGCTGACCGGCCCGGTCGTGCCCATCGCGGCCGCGCCCACGCAGCCTGCGTTCCAGGAGGATATCATCAACCAGATCACGCGGCCGTGCTACTTCAGCGCGCACGGCTTTGGCTCGTCGTTTTTGCTGGGCGACGGCTGCGCGTTCGGCTACATGTTCAAAGAGCGCCACGGCCATGCCAAGTGGCAGAAAGTGCTGCTCGTGTACGAGTTTGTGTCGTACAAGCTGTGGTACTTTTACCCGAGCGAAGTGGACGAGACGCACCACATCCAGTGGAAGTGGATCGTGCCCGTGGGCGTGCGCACACGGTACACGCACGGCCACGACGAGACTCACTCGTCCGTGGGCCACCACGGGCTCTACGTCACGGCCTACGACCACCACAACGAAGGCTCGCTGCTCCACCACCACGACGCGCCCGCCGGCACGCGCGAGCTCCACTTCAGCGTGACCAAGCTCGAGGACCGCGACCAGTGGAAGGACGTGTTGCGCAAGGCCGCGACCCAGATCCAGCAGCTCGCCAAGGACTACGTGGCCATGAAGGCCAAGCTCAAGAAGCCCGACAAGAAGAGCATCACACACTGCCAGGACGCGAGCTGCCACCAGCCGTTCAAGCTGCTGCGCCGCCCGCACGCCTGCAAGCGCTGCGGCAAGTGGTTTTGCAGCAAGTGCTCGGCCGAGAAGCTGCCGATCCCGGAGTTTGGGCTCATGCACCCGGTGCGCCACTGCCGCGCCTGCTTCGAGTCGGCCGGCGGACTGGCGGCCACAAAAGAGCCCACCAAGCTGTTTGCCCCCAGCGACAGCGGCGCGCTCCAGGGCCGCAAGCCCCAGGGCAAAAAAACCGGCCTGAGTCTGTACAATACGGACGCGTCCGAGGCCGCGTCGATTAGCAACCACGACCTGTACGAGCTGGCCCACGGCATGGTCTCGCCGCGGTCGATGCTCCAGATGCGGCGCCGCCTGAACCGCGTCAACTCGATCGACTCGCCCACGAGCGGCTTTCGCATCGACGAGGTGGACGGCGCCGTGACGGCGATTTCCGCGAAAACGTTTTTTGGCGACGACTACCAAAATGAGCCCAACGAGCTGTCGCCGTACGGGTCTCCGCCGCCGGCGTCATATCTGCTGACACTGAAAGAGGACACTCGCGGTTGAGCAGGACGAACGGACGAGTAGGTAGAGCCCACCACCAGTCGATAGATGTATAAGCTAGTCGTGGAATCATCGGCGGACAAAATGCTGTAGGCTCAAGTGGTGAAGTTGGAACTTGAGATAACCTAAAATACAAGTAGTCAACCACCCAAAATTGGGGTGACTTTCGCTGGGTCTGGTGTGGGTGTCGCACGAATGTCCACAAACTACGCAAGTTCCATCCTGTCAAACAGAGCCACGTTCCGGAACACACACAGCATATACTGTAACGCAACTGTACTTCTACCGAATTCCGGTATACTCCCCGCTGGTGCTGCCTTGCAACAAAAGAGGAGTCTCCACATTTGTATTAGAACGATCATACAGGAAGGCACACGTATTTCTGAGTGCTAGGAGAATCGCTGGCTCTGGGTTCCTACGAGATTGGTCAAACCGCTAGCCAGCTCATCCAGCGAAATCTAATGCTGCTGCTTATCGTGTTGACTGAATTTTTCGAGAAGAAGGTTCTGGAATTTCGTTTCCAACAGCTGATTCAAACTGTTTTATCGTCCGCCACGAGCCATTTAAGGCACGTAGTCAGTTGAAACTGACTGTGTTTGAAACATGCCACTCTCGGGAGGGAAGGTTTCTTCTCGGTTCTGGATTCTGAGGTGGTGGGTTTTTGGGTTGTTGGCTCGGGCGCTTGGCGGCCAAGTCATCGAGCCTGCTCTGCGCCCTTTGCTCCAGCTCCCCCGATCTGCTCTCCGCTCCGCCTCGCCCACCCACTTTGCTTGGTACCTTTGCCTTTGTTCTCGGCTTGGCTCGGCCTCACTCCCCCACCAACTAAGAGACACCACCAGCACTTAGATCACAATGTTCGGCGGCGGATTTGACAGTTTCTTCGGCGGCGGCTTTGAAGGTGGCCAGGGCCACATGCCGTCCAAGCCCGTGGACAACAACAAGTACTACGAGGCGCTTGGCGTGGCCAAGACGGCCACGGCTGCGGAGATTAAGAAGGCCTACCGCAAGCTGGCGCTGAAGAACCACCCCGATAAGGGCGGTGACCCGGAGCTGGTACGGAACACCTGCACCACCATGGCGCTTGGAACATTCTCTGCTGAGGAGAACATATCTCTGACGGTGTTTCTTTTTTTTCCGTCTTGTTTTTTTTGTTTTGTTCCCTTTAGTTCAAGACCATCACGGTCGCCTACGAAGTGCTCTCGGACCAGGAGAAGCGTGACCTCTACGACCAGGTAAGACCGTCTCTCCACCGATGCCAACGATGCCAACGAGTTGGATTCCCAACTCACGCTGCTGTACTTGTGGCTCCCAACAGTACGGCGAGGAAGGCCTCCAGAACGGCGGCGGCGGTGCCGATGCCAGCGACCTCTTCAGCCAGATCTTCCGCGGCGGCGGAGCGCGTCGCCGCACGGGTCCGCAGAAGGGCGAGGACCTCACGCACCCGCTCAAGGTGTCGCTCGAGGACTTGTACAACGGCAAGACGGTCAAGCTGGCGGTGAACCGCGACGTGCTCTGCGGACGCTGCGAAGGCCGCGGCGGCGCCGACGGCGCGGAGAAGATCTGCGACACGTGCCAGGGCCGCGGCATGCGCGTGCAGATGCGCCAGATCTCGCCCACGATGATGCAGCAGATGCAGTCGGTGTGCCCGGACTGCCGCGGACAGGGCAAGACGATCCGCGAGGCCGACCGCTGTAAGGGCTGCAAGGGTAAGAAGGTTACCAAGGAGCGCAAGGTGCTCGAAGTCCACATCGAGAAGGGCATGCGCCACGGCCAGCGCATTACGTTCTCGGGCGAGGCCGACCAGGCCCCCGGCACGATCCCGGGCGACATTATCTTTGTCGTGCAGGAGAAGGAGCACCCGATATTCCAGCGCAAGGGCGGCAACCTCATTATGGAGAAGAAGATCAGTCTGGTGGAGGCGCTCTGCGGGTTTGAGATGATCGTCGAGCACCTCGACGGCCGCCACCTGCACGTCAAGACGCGCCCCGGTGAGATCATCAAGCCCAACCAGTTCAAGGCGGTCCACGGCGAGGGCATGCCGACCCACGGCAACCCGTTCGTCAAGGGCCAGCTCGTCATCCTCTTCAAGGTGCAGTTCCCGGAGAGCAGCTCGCTCACGGAGAAGCAGCTCACGGCGCTAAAGGCCGCGCTGCCGCCGCAGTCGCCGGTCCAGGCCGTCGCCGATGCCGAGGAGGCCTTTTTGTCTGAATTCGACGCCGAGGCCGCGCAGCATGAGAACGGTGGCCGCGAGGCGTACGACTCGGACGAGGAGCGTGGCGGCCAGCGCGTGCAGTGCCAGCAGCAGTAAACGGCGACTAGTTAGCAGGCGTGTGGGCGAGGTGTCGAGGTCTGCTGCTGCGGAAATGCGGCGTGCGTGGAGGGAGAATGTGGGAGATCAAGCCCAGCACGCCGCTGCTAGTGTTTTGGTTTGTTGCTGTTTGATATTAATTATCGCTTTCATGATTCCCCCTCCGCTCCTTCCCACTCCGCTCCTCCTCCTCCTCCTCGCGCTGGTCGTCCGCCATCAACAACACTTCTGTTGCCAAGACATTCGACACTCCACGCGTGGCTTACTTTTTTTCTTCTTCTCGAACTCGTAGGCAAGGAGACAGCTTACGAAGCAGCTTCCATTTGAATAGATTTTTTTCCTTCCTTTCTCTGTTTACAACTTGACAACAATAGCACACATGAGAATGGAGCAGCGAATCCAGAGCATTCCCATTTCCAAATTATTGCAAGACTAGATGGACACCAGTTGCCCGTCGCGGAACCGAGAGAGAGTGCGCGCGCCGAGTTTACTCGTCGACGGTGTCGTTCTGGAGGCCCTTGAAGGTGGCGACCTGGACGTGCTGCACGAGCGTGTAGAGCTTCTCCTTGGCGTCCTCGTCCTCGTTACGCTTGCGCGAGAGGCGCACGCGCACGCGGAACGGCACGTTGCGCACACCCTGGGACCAGAGGAACTTGTTGAGCTTCGAGTCGATGCGGACATCGGCCGTCTTCATGGCCTTCTGCGCGAACTTGCGGATCTCGCTCACGGCGCGCGAGGCCTTCTTCTTAAAGGTGCTGTACAGCAGAAACAACAGCCAAAGTCAAGGAAGTCTCCAAGGTGGGAGCTACGGGTGGAACAATTTGGACCAGAGAGAAAAAAACGGTTCTCCCCCTCCGCTTCCGCTCCGCTTTCCAGCGTCCGAGTCCTCCTTCTCTTCCCTCTCCAATTCGCACCATCTAGCTGACAGTGCGGTATCCGCCAAACAGGCGACGTGTAGACACAATCAGTCCGCAGGATGAACTGGCCAAAGTAGAGCCAGCTCGTCCGCGTTCCAACGAGTCTAACCGCGACGCCAATGCACGATGCTCTGTCGCATTGATCGCGATGCCTTGCGGAGCTGTTCTGGTAGTGGTGGACTGGGGAGGAATTGGGAGGAGAAAACGGCGGAGCGGTGGGCAGACGGAGGAGCCCAGCTCTCCGTATTGTCGCGAATATACATCAAATTTTCGTTGGAAAAAAAGGATACCGTCCGTGAAGGCGCTTGTGGAGGTTGACCGTGTAGTCGCGGGCGACCACATCCGGCGAGCGCTTGGTGTTACGAGTCTTGGTTTCCTTGACCATGGTGGATCCTGTCGATTGCTTCGGCGAGTGAGACTTGCTTGCTGGAGGCCAACAGCAGCAAAGCGATTGAGGCGCGGCGTCCACCAGTCAAAGGCCGGTGTTTTCGAGGGTGGTACACTGGCGTGGACCACATGGATTGATGGACTGGAAGTTGCCAGTTGGATAGCACAATCGACTTATGTTAGTATAGGTTAGCGACATGAAATACTCGCAATGTACCGGTTTGAAGTGTTCAATTGAGGTAGTTTACGGGATGTAACTTTCCACCTTCCACGCGTAACCGCACTTTATCGAAGATATGGCTACACAATCATCAGGGGTCGTTGGCTACCATGTAGAGTCGCTTTCAAGCCTGCACAAGCTGATCCACTCGAATTCAGATTCAAGTTCTGCGTGTTGAAAAATAAGTAAAATAATTGAACACCATCTTAGTGAGTTGTGCCCTCAATCGCCGCTGTAGCGGTACAGCTACCGCTGCAATGCTGTGAAGTCGGTGCCCTTGGGTGATCTGTCCATCAAGCAGCCCTCGGCCAAACGGAGCTGCGTAAGACAGCCTTTGGCGGCGCGGACCCTCTTCGCACAGTGGACGAGCGAGAATTGCGGCACCACGACTATCCAGAGAGAGCGAGATCGTGCTGCGCAATACGGTCCGCAGCACATGTACTTTCTGAAAGATTCTGATTCCAGAGATGACGATCGTCATAGTCGTGGTCTTGAACGCATTGATCTCTGTTCTAAAGATGCGGGGCGGTGACTGTGGCTGTAATCATGACAGTACACGTCGTCGAGGCACTGTGAACTCTCCGCATCAAGCGCGAGTAGTGAGCCGTACAGTGTGTAATTCACCGTGTAGCAGGTGACAAGCCTGCTGCGCTTGCGACCAGTGACAGCACCGCCGTCAAGGTGATGGGCTTGATCCTTGGCCACATTCAGGTGGATGTCTCAGCGTCCAAACGGGATTCTGGTCATATTCACCCGCGTGCGTGCTCTCTGCATGTCGAAATTACTCCATTGCCACCACCATGCTCGACTGAACCAAACCATCGCTTTAGTCGGTCAGAAAGTGATCATCACTTGGGCTATCCGCTTAGTTGGGCAAGCGCGTCAGTTTGCGATTGAGGAGATCGTTCAGTTCAGCGAGACCCGTATTCTGTTCCGCTGCGTGTTTGTTGTGCTGAACATTTTAATTGAGCGCACTGGAACGCTAAAGCTCTTCTCACTCTTGTTCTGCAGAACATACTCCAGCGACGAGCGGGAATTTTCGGACCGAATACGCAATTTTGCGGTGATGCAGAACAAACTGGCATTCTGGATGCTCGACGTGCCGCTGGTCTCACTCGTCCACTATAGCGTTAATTCGCCAGTTCGATCCTTTTATTCTTTCGGTATCGCACCGGCAAATGGGAGCATTAGGTATGCTGGCTCTGAGGCGCTGTTTATCGCTGGCGGTGCTAAGTGGCGATCAATACGTTTTGTTTTTTGTTGGTGAGATGCTTGGAGGTTGCCTTTTTTAACCCACCCTGACTCATGCTAACAAGATTTATAGCCAATCAAATCGTTTTATTTGTATTGTGAAGGACGACAGTGATAAGTTTACGGTTGAGTACCGGTACAGCCGCACACTTGAGACAGAACCGTTCATTGATGGCTTCTATCCGACATGCACATTGCGATCCACAAGTCGACGAGAACGAATGCACAACACAGACACAGTGTGTTGACTTCTCGTTCTCTTTGCGCCCCCCGCGGCGGGGCCCGCCCTCCAACACGAGCGAAACTT
>JAADWZ010000387.1:0-29630 GCA_023336445.1 Pythium dissimile | reverse complement strand
CCCCCCCCCCCCCCCCCCCCCCCCC
The DNA here is from genome assembly GCA_023336445.1 of Pythium dissimile. Classification (NCBI taxonomy): domain Eukaryota; phylum Oomycota; class Peronosporomycetes; order Pythiales; family Pythiaceae; genus Pythium; species Pythium dissimile. Next base: position 29,605 of record JAADWZ010000387.1, on the reverse strand, counting down.
CCCCCCCCCCCCCCCCCCCCCCCCCCCCCCCATCCAGCAAATCTAGGAGAAAACAAGAAGAAAACAACCCGTATATTATCCGAACACACTTCCTATACACTAGTCAAAATCACACCCATTCCCCCTGCAGGGATCATACGTGCCGCACCGTATCGTACAGAAGAGAAAGAGAGAGAGTCTTCCAGGTGAGAGTCGTCTTTGAATTTAGTTCACGCCAACGTCATGCTCCATTTAACACTTATGTTGTAGTTCTACACTTGGTCTATTGTACTTTTGTAATCCGTATGGTACACTCTCGTTTGAGAGGGGAGGGGTCCTAAACTAGTTGGAGTCGGCCTTCTTACCGATCTCCGTCATGATATAGCCCATGGCGGCCTGCAGGCACGCCAAGTAGTAGGCGGCCTCGGAGCCTTCGGTGGACTCGTCGATGGCAAACTGCTCCATCAGAAAGACCTGCGAGTGAAGGTGCGGCAAGTCGGTGCGGCTCAGCACGAACACGAGCAGAGGCAACACCACGTCGGCCGAGATGTAGCCGCACGTGAGTCCGAGCAGCGAGGTGGCTTCGCCGTAAAGAACACGGACCGCGCTGAGGAACGCCGCCATGACCGAGGACGGCACGAGGTGCGGAAGGCGGTTGAAGGCCTCGATCGACTGCTCGAAAAGCGGACGTTCCGAGGTTTCGGGGATCTCCACGGGCAGCCCGACCTCTTCGAGCGGAAGCTGGCGAGCCTTGACGATCTGCTCGCGCCAGAGCGAGTTCTGCTCGTCCAGCTCGATGGACGTTGAGCGGTAGCACGCGCCCGCGAGGCGCGAGAACACCATCTGCTCGATCAGCGTCCGCAGCACTGGACGCACACGGTCGGCGACCCAGGCTGTTTCGAGGATCGACTCTTCGACTTCGCGGACGAGCGACTGGAGCACGTCTCGCGACTCGCGCTGGTCCCAGATCTGCGCCGTCCCCTTCTCTTGGTCGCGAGCTGTGCGCGTGAACGATCCCATGGTGTCGCGGCAGAGCGTGTCGAGCGAGCGCTTGAGCTGCGGCTTGATGAGCTTGTGGCGGTTCAGCAGCTTCTCGAAGCGGATGAGCGCGGCCGTGGGCGCGTCCAGCGCGCAGGGCACGTGGGCCGAGCCGTCGAGCCGCAGGAACTCGTTGAGGAACTGCTGCAGCGCGAGCGCCGGCGAGCTGCCGAGCGGCTTGGCCATGTGGAGCTTCTTGTCGCCGTGCATGTCGACTGACTTTTGTAAAAACTGGGTCTGCAGCTCCAAAATGTGGTGTAGCGAGTCTTCCGCCAGCACGGCGTCGGCGTCCGCGAGCCCGTCAAGCATGCGCTGGATCGCCGCGTCGCCGCCGCCCAGGCTGCCGCGCGGCGCGTCGCTGTGGCTGTGACTCGAGCTCTCGTCGTCGTCGTCCATCGTGAGCATGAGCGTGCGCACGTCGTTGAGCACCACGAGCGAGCGGTTGCACTTGGCCACCTGTGCGACCATCTCCATGCGCCGCAACTCGATCTGCTCCTTGCGCGCGGACGAGAGGAACGACCGGAACAGCGCGCTGCGCTTGCGTGGGCGCAATTTGGCGGCGTGCGCCGCGGCTTTGCTCTGCTCCTGCTGGATGCGCGAGCTGAGCACGTCCAGACTCGCGGCCTTGGCGGCCGACGCGGAGCTTGACGCGCCGGCACAGTCGAAGCTGCGCCACCGGCGCTCGCCGTCACTGGTGGACGCCTCGCTGTCGCTGGTACCGTAGGTGAACGATGGTGGAATGGACGTGCGCCGCCGACTGAGCTCCTCGAGCGACAGCGGGCTCTCGTCAACCGCCGCGCTGGAACTGTTCTTGAGCGCATCTGTGGATGGAGAGACCTCGGCGGCCGCGAGGGGCCGCGTGGGCACGGCACCTTCGACGCCCATGTTGGTCTAGTTTGTGATACTGTCGTGTATCAATGTTGTGCGGGGCACGAAGGTTTTCCTGTTGTGGGGGGAGAGTCGTTGGTGTTGTTGGCGTCCTCGGTGTTGGTACTGTACACACAGAACGAGCAGCAGGGTCCACCGTCTGAACGGCTGTTTTGAGGCGTCGCGGGTGGGTAGATGTGGTGTGGATGAGGAGCCAACAAAAAAGCACCGAGCCAACAAAAAAGCACCGATCCGCCGATCGGTGCAGTCGCACGACAGGCAGACGCGCCAGGAATGTGTCAAAATTCCGTCCAGTTCCGCCGTGAACGAGCCGACCGATCGGGACGTCCACTCGCGGAAAAGATAGGAAATTTCCCCAAGTATTGATACTCAAAGGTTAAAAGTGACGTTTGATGACTCACAATCAGATGACCATCACTCTATGTATAGGTTAAGCAGGGTTCACCTGGATACAACGCCACCTGTGTCTTGCGTGCGAAAATGTGGAGAAAAAAACTGCGACACAAAAAAGCCCGATGGGCAGCTGAGAAGCTGAGACCTTTGTTGTCCACGTTCCCATTCCAAGTCCAGTCTCCAGCTGGAGGCTCGCGACAGTCCGTCTTTTTTACACCAGCACTCAGAAGCACGGTTCGTACATGCGTGCTTGCTCACCATAACGAACAAAATTGTTCCAACCCGACCACAAAATATGTACAGACCCAAGACAACCCCACGGCAATGCCGATTATCGTCGAGCGCTCGCACTGCCTTCGGTTTGATCCTACGCCAATGCCAACCTCGCCGGTCCAACCAAGCCACAAAACTGGACAAAAATCCGATCGGAAGGAGAATCTGTGGCTTGTAGAGTGTTTGACAGTTTTCTTGGTTCGCAGCCGCTGTCCAATCCTGTCGCACAAAACCATTTTTTTATGGAGCGACTCCAGCACAGTTATTTTTTGTATCGGGTTTGGTTCTACACGATTTGAATTTTGCGTTGTCATTTTCTCAACCCAGCCGTGAGACTTCACACACATGGCACTCTCCCTCTCTCTCTCTCTCTCTGGATCAAATTTTGGTGTCCTCCAAGCATCGAGTGGTAACGGAGCAATTGCGCCTAGAATCTCCCATCCAACCAGCCTGGATTTCTCCCAGCTGCAGTAAGCTTGCTCCTCCACTCGCACCATGTTTGTGCTGGAAGAGTGGATTTCCCAGGAAAGCGAACACTCGTCGTTTACCAGCGAGAAAACACACACCAGTCCTCCAGTCTGTAACGTGTTGGGGAAACAAACGGTGTGCTCGACACCAAAAGAGAATACCAGATGAGCACCGTGCTGGATACAGCGACTCGCGTGCGCGCACAATCCGCGGAAGCTTCACCGCAGAGATTCGACGGATTCCACGGAACGCGCTCGAATGGCCCACGGTGGTTCCCAGAGACAGACCGCGATACATGTTCATACTGTATTGGACGTGTATCGCGCAGTAGTTTGTGAAATCAATCCATGGAGATGAGACTCCAAGTTTTGAGAACTCAACGCCAGGAAACGTGATTTCAGTTGAAACTGAGCGACTTCAGTTTCGCTTCCCACTAGGTCGTGCTTGCCGAGCGCGAGCAAGTGCGTTGAGTCCGCTTCAACGATCTGCTGCTGGATCTGGTTGAAGAAAACCAGGATAAACACGAAAGAAAAGCGGGAAAAAACTGGCGAGTCGACACTAGCTTGGAGCCCAAGATCTGTGGCCTAGACTGTGGGATGTCGAATTCCAAAAAAACGAGATCAAAAAAAAGCTGATGATCTCGTTTCTTTTGTCTGTGATGAAGACCGTGTTTGGTAATATTATTGTTACGTGGTACGCTTTGTAACCAAGGCTACGTTCACTGGAACTGAAATCGACCAACTTAAACAAGTTATCAGCGTCCAATAATGTATTGAATCGACTATATTATTGGACGCTGGTGCATCAATACTATTGACGCGGCACGACCTTTGTGCGAGGAGACCAACGGGGTCACTGGACCAGCGACGATGGGGTTGTTCGCTTACTGGGACTTTTTCTCGGCGAGCTTCTTAAGCGCGCGCTTGCGAAGGCCAATGTGCTGCGCCATCGAGGCCTTGCCAAAGAGCCAGTTGGGCAGCGACTCGAAGATCCAGATCTGCAGTGCGTGCGGCCAGTAGGGCGACACAAGCGTCTCGTGGCCGAGCTTGGCGACCGAGGCGCGCGCGTATACGGTTGGCGACGGCACCATGAAGCTCGCGTGGCGGATCTTGGCGAGCTTGGTGGACACGAACATGGGTGTGTGGCATTGGATGTGCACGTTTTTGCTCTTATATTCGTCCGCGAGGCAGAGCGAGAACTGCTCAATGTAGCGCTTGGTGGCGCTGTACTCGGCCAGCAGCGGCACGTTCACGCGCGCCGAGCCCGAGCTCACGTTGACGATGGCGCCGCGCTTGCGCTCGGCCATGCCTGGCAGCACGAGCTTGGTCATGATGGTCGAGGCCGTCACGTTGAGCGTGATGAGGCTCTGGATCCGGTCGTCCGGCAGCTCGGCAAAGTATTGTGGGAAGTCGTACGACACGCCCACGTTGTTGAACAGCACGCCCACGTCCTGGACCTCCGCGATGAGGCGCTCAATCGACTGGCGCACGGGCGCGTCCTCGATCTTGTTGAAGTCCACCGAGAGCACCTTGACCTGCACCTTGGGGTACTTGGCCGCGATCTCGTCACGCACTTCCTCGAGCCGCTTCTGCGTGCGCGACATGAGCACGACGTTCATGCCCTTGCGCGCCAGCTCCATCGCGAGCGCCTTGCCGATGCCGTCGGTCGCGCCCGTGACGATGCCCCACGCGCCGAACTTCTTGACCGCCTTGGCCGGCCGCAGGAAGAACGAGTACAAGCCATCGAGCGTCGCGAGCGCGAGCTTCGCAGCCACGAGCCCGCCGAGCACCACGAGCAGCTGGAGCGCGGGCGGCGCGGCCAGAAAGGCCTTCTGGAGAGGAGCGAGCGCGTCGAGCAGCGGAGCAGCGGCGGAAGAGGCCATGGCGAGCAGAAGCGAATATCCGAAGTGGACCTGTGGGCTCGAGAAGCTCCCCCCGCGTTTCCCCACGTTGGGCCGCAGCCATCCCTTCCAAATCATTCAGGTGGAACCTGTCAATTTGAATTTCTCAACACGCCATTGCATCATTTATTGGAGGTTATTAATGATTAATAAAGGTTTACCTCTAGGTCATGATATCCACATCTCAAAAAGATGACACCAATCGATCCCTTTAATGACGTCTACCACTCTGTGATTGGCTGATTTCCGCCCAATAATCCCAAAAGTGAACCATTTCATTTACTTAAGAGGGGAGCTACTGCACACATGGCTACACACTTACTCCGCCTCGAACCCAGGCTGGTTGCCCCATGGGCCGACCAGCGCGCCACGCTCGTCACTGCCGGCGCCGACCTGACTGCCGCGCTGGCGTCGCTCCTTCTCCTTCTGCGTGCGCTGCTGGAACTTGGCGCTCGTCACGACCTCCGTGTCCATGGCGCGCAGCTGCGACGCCACCAGCAGCAGCTTCTCCATCTCCGACTGCAACGACTCCATCACGTGAGCCTGCTCGGCCTCGCTCGTCTCGTCGTCGTCGTCCAGCACAAACGTCACCATCTGCTTCTGCTTGTCGACCACGGCGGCCATGTCGCCGCGCGCGATCAGCTGCAGCAGCATTTTCTCGGCCTCGCAGCCGCCGCTGTTCGCGTCCATCGCGACCGCTTTGGTCATCTCGCCCAGCGCGATCGTCACGTACGTGCGCGGCAGCTGCATCAGCTTGCGCTGCTTGACCGCGTTGATTACCTGCTTGACGAGGCCGAAATTGCCGTCCTTGGTGAAGACCGCCGTGTGGTTCTGCGCCACGTTCGCGAGCATCTCAATGTCTTTGTCGACCGTGAACGCGCGGCTGAGCTCGTTGTACGGTCCGCAGTGGACCTCCAAGTGGCGCGTCACTACAAGCGGCGTGTACTTCGGCAGCGTCGGGGTCTCTCCGTGGAGGATCAACGACGCCAGCATGAGCTTCTTAAACGCTTCGACCACAAAAGCACTCAGCGCAACCGCGGGCGCCGTCACGGCCGTGAGGAACAAATCGATGGCTTGTTGATACTGCTTCTGGCCGAGGTAGAGCAGGCCACCATAGTACGCGTAGCCCAAAAAGTCCACGGCCGAGACCACGTTGGACTGCGCGTGCACTTCAAACAGTTGCCTAATATACAAAACAAATCCACAGCGTATGAGCATGTGGATCAGAGCCCGATTCCGACTGCGAGGACGTACTGGTCGAGAATGTCGGAGGCGGCCGCGTAGCACTTGGCCTGGAGACATAAATAAAAGAAATTGGCGTGCAGCGCCGTCACGACCGTGTGGCCATGGCCGTGAAAGCGGCGCAGAAACGACTTGAGCGGGTACACGGCCTTGATCGCCTGGCGCAGCTCCACCGCGAGCGTGACGTACTGTGCTGTCAGCTGGCTAACTGGAGTACACAAAGAGCAGCGTCAGCGTCATACCCTCCAGATAGGTTACGCCTTGCCGACGCACCTCGCTTGAGTTCCTTGTTCGCGACCGAGATCGGCACTTGGCTCAGAAACTGCGACAGCTGCGTCACGAGCCGCGCGGCCGCCACGCGCTGCGCCTGCTTGTCCTCGGCGGAAACGGGGCCTTTGCGCGCCATCCAAGTCTCGAGCTTGGCCGCCTTTGCGCCGCTAGATGTATATCCATCAGTACACCATCGTTAGACCCTCGAGGCTCCGTCTACACCCACAATTAGACTGCAGCGTCGTACAGTAGCGTGAGGTTGGAGAGTGGCTTGCGCTCCACGGCTAGCGCGTCGTGGGCCAGCGCGAGGTCTAACTGGTCCAACGACGCTGCCTGGATCGCCGCCGCCAGCTCGTCGGAGGTCAGCAGCTTGGCGAGCGCCGTGTCGCTCTGCTTGCGGTCGTTAGCGCCGTCGGCGACCAGTTCTTCGCGCGCCAACAGCTCCGCCAGCGGCGTCAACGGGCCCCACGGAAGCGCCATGTTCTGTCGCCCTCGAGTGTGGTTCTTTTCTGGTGTTGTCGATCGGGGGGATCCAGTTGTTGCTTTCACGATGAAAGTTTCAACCCAGGAATGCCGTCTATAATCGCTATCTTCACGAAACTATTTGACTGTATTCGCGATTAGTAGCTTCGTTTCACGTCACTAGAGTAAATGGACTGATCTGTTAAAATATGGAGGATGCTATTTACGATACGGGCCAACAGCAACTGTGCTACCAAAGGTACCCAATGTACTTACTGCATAAGCAAGACAAGCTGGATCTTCTTTTGGCGCACGAGCGAGACCGGGTTCTTCATGCGCACGACACGGCAAAGCGCGGCGTTGCCCGCGTTGAACACGCGGTAGATCACGTAGCGCGACCCGTGGGTCGTCGCCTGCTCCAGCTCGTTCATCGAGATCTCAAACACGCCCTTTTCCATGGTCTTGGTCGACTTGACCTCGACGTACTCGACGTCGTGGCTGCCGCCCGTGCGCACCACGATGTCGTAGGGAAGCCCCGACTCTTCGGCCTCGTTCACCCAGTCTACGACCACGTCGCTGCGGGCCGCGTAGCTCTGCCGGAGCTGCAGATACACAAACTCTTCGCCCCAGCGGCCGATCGCCTGCTTCTCCGCGTCGCTCAGACCGTTCGTGGCCGCGCCGCCAAACGCCAGTGACGGCAGCAGCCCACCGGCACCGGCAGCGCCGCCTGAGGTGGCGTAGGAGGTGTGGGCTGGATGCGGATACGGCGACTGGTACTGTTGTCGGTAGGCTCCATCGCTGGGGGGAGCGTATGGCGTGTGGGGGCCAGAAGCCCACGGGGCGTGGGCGTCGTCGGGCTGCTCCCACGCGTGCTGCTGCTGCTGCTTGGCTCGCTTGGAGGTGGCTGCGTGGTCCTGGCTGTCACCACCACCACCATCGTCGTCTTCAATCTCCCCGTCTTCAACTTCCAGTCCAGCGTCGTGGTCGTGACTACGCTGGCGCTTGGACAGAGCGGAAGTGGCACTGGCGGTGGACACTGGCAGCCACTGGATCGGGCCGGCGCGCGCGTCCAGCGGCGGCACGTTCTGCGTGCCCGCGAGCCAGCGCTCCATGGCCTCGCGCGTCGGCTGCAGCGACGCCAAGTACAAAACGTTGGCGACGCTGGTGGCGATGCGAGCACCAAAGCTCTGGCGACAGACCTCGCGCAGCAGGTCAAACAGCCGCGGGCTCGTCTCAGCTGAAGCTGAGGCCATGTACACGCGACCGAACGGGCGATCCAGGTAGCACGCCACGGGCTGGCGCAGTGTGAACGCGGTTGTCGCCACCCGGTGGACGAGTTGCAGCGCGTGGCTATCGCCGACCACCTCAACCAGCGTGAGACGAGACAGCAGCTGCTCCAGTGCACTGTGGTCCAGCGCCGCGTAGGCGGCTCCGTGCTGGGAAAAGACCACGCGCTGCGCGACCGAAAGCGCCAACTGGAGCGAGTGCGCCAGCGACGCGTCCACGGCGTCGCGCTGCGGGCCGAGCAGCACCACTTCCGTGTGTAGATGCTGCGCAAGTGACTGGAACTGCGCCGCCTCCAGCAGAAACTGCTTGACGGTCGACTCGGCCGAGTCGACAAAATGGTCCCACGAGTACAGAGCCAGTACGGGGAGCGAGCTCGAGGACGAGGAGGCCTCGAGCTGCTGCTGGCTCAGCTCGCGCTGGTCGTTGACGAACAGCTCGGTGCCGCGCTGCAGCTCGCCACGGCTGCTCGGGAAAAGCGGCAGCGTTGTCAACTCGGTGGTAAACTCGCTCGTCGCGCGCAAATGGAGCTCGTCGTTGCTGCCACTGCTGCTGCTGCTGCTGTCGCGCCACGCTGCTGCCCACTCTGCCACCACCTTTTTCACCAGTTTCACGTACTTTTTCTGCGCGCGCCGACGCGTGTTGTCGTGGGAAGTTGCGTCCGTGACTGCAAACGCGACAGCGCCCAGCGAGGCGAGGTGGCGGCACCAGTCGCTCGCGCGGCGGAGCAGACTCTGCTGGATCGAGGCCACGCCCACGAGCTCGAGCAGCGGCGCCACGTCGTCCAGCAGTTCCGGGTCTTGGATCGCTACAAACGCGACGGCGGCCAGAGCCGTCTCCTTGTTGTGCTCGGTGGCTTCCTCCTCCTGTCGCTGCGCGAGCGACACGCACAGTCGCTGGATCTCGCGCTCGTGGTCGGTCGTCGCTGCGTAGACCAGTGCAGCTTTTTGGCGGTTTTGGCGCTTGATCGAGCTCAGCTGGAACGTGGCGCCACGGGCCGCTGCGACCGGGATCCACGCGACGCTCTGGAGCGTCTTTGTAAGCGCGTGAACCTGCGTGGTGGACAGTTTCTTCTTCCTCAGCGCCTGACTCAGCAGCCGCAGCACGGGCGCCGCGCGGCTCGTCCACTTGCGCTGGCTCGCGGCGGCGCTTCGAGCCAGCTGGCAGCGCAGCGCCTGCTGCAGCTGCTCGACCGAGGGCTTCTTGCCGACGCCGCACACGCCAACGAACAACGCGCGCAGCGTCTTGGCGTACAGCTCGTCCAGCGCCACCGCCACCGAGGCGACGGCGCTGCCACTGCCACTGCCGCTCGACCAGACCACATCCTGCACCGCCACAAAGCCGCTTGGTTTCTCATCGGTAGAGGGGACAAAGATCAGCGATTTGGACGCAAACGCCCGGCGGATCGCGGCGGCCGAGGTCGGAAGCGCCTCACTCTGGCTCTGCTGCAGCAGGAACGCGTATAGCCGCGCCATATCGGAGACCTCCAACTCCACCTCCAGCCTTGGAGTCGTTCCATTGTCGCTCTCACTCGCGCTCGCTCGCTCGCTCAGCGTCTCCAGCACGCTGAGCACATCGACGACACTCGGCGTCGTCTTGAGCTGCCACGCGGCTCGCAGGCTCTCGGATTCCAACGCAACCGTGGCCACTGGCACCATGGTGCTCGCGAACAGCGCCGTGACCGACGCCGCCGCGACCCACAAGTCCCGCGGACGGTGGAACGCGCCGTCCGAGCCTTCGAGCCACGCGCCGCTCTGCCACCACTCGCTGGTAGTATCGTGTATTGCGTCGCCCGCCCACGTGGCGTCCATGTACCGCGCCAACTCGGCCGACACGCAGCGCCTCATCACAAGATCCGGCTCGTCCTGAAGCCACGTGACGATCTGCGTCAGCGCCGCGCTCGCTCTCGACTCGTTGGCGTCCACCGCGCTCGCAAGCCCGCACGTGTCGACCCACAGCGCACGCAGCGCGGCATCGTCCACGTCGTCCACGTCGTCCACGTCGCCCCGCGGCGACAGCGCGACCACGTCGAACGAGCCGCCGACCGGCTGGCGCTGCAGCCAACTCACCGTCGCCTCGAGCCGCTGGGCAGCTGCGGGCAGCACCACGAACAGCGGTGGGTCAGTCTCTGGCTCGTCGCCGCTGCTGCAGCGAGCGACACGGTTCGCCCACGTGAGCGCGCGCATCGCCTGGCGGATCGACAGCTTCTGGCTGCAGCACCCGGTCGACGCGCCGCAGCTGCGCAGGTGCCCGGCGAGGAACGCGACGTGCTCGCGCCAGCGACGCGGCTCGTGGGCGCTGGTCTGAGCGAGAGCCGGAACAATGTGGTGCTGGATCAAGTCGTGGTCCGTGAGCTCTTTAAGCCCGAGCTGCTGCACCAGGAAGCGCCGCGTCTCGGGAAATGACGCGTCCAGCTCGGCTGTGAACGCATCGTGGAGGACGCGGAGGGCGTCGACCAGCACCGCGGGCGGCGGGGACGTAGTTGGGCGGACCGTGCGGATGAAGAGCAAGCCGTTGGCGTCCGCCAGCGAGGTCCACGTGGGCGGCGTCGTCTCAGCGTTCGAGTGTCGAACAGGGAAGCATTTGATCCGCCGCAGCTCATGCAGTGCCAGCAGCCTGTGGCGGTCCTGGCGCAGTAACTTGGCCAGCAGATGCAGCAGCTGGAGCACGCGCGTCGCCGCGCGAGACGACGCCACGTGACTCAGCAGCCGCAGCACGTGGGACGCGCGGAGCCGCTCGATGCGCAGCTGCGTCTTGAGCAGCAGAGGCATCTGCTGGGCCAGCGCCACGTCCAGCACGCGCCTGTCCAGCGCTTTCAGCGCCAGCGACTCGTCTTGCACCAGGAAGTCCACGGCGTCGTCGTCGGCAAAGTCGCTCACGTCCAGCAGCTCGCTCGCCGTGCAGCTCTCGCCGCTGGGCGAGGTCGGGAAGCACGGCAGCTGGCGCATCGCGCGACTAAACTCGCCGACGACCGAGCGGAACGGCGCCTGGACGTCGCTGTCGAGCGGGAGAACGCGCAGCAGGCTGCGCAGCGAGAGCTGCTGCGAGCGCACGAGCCCGCCGACCGCCGGCAGCAGCGTCGGCAGCTGCGCGATGAGCCACTGGTTCCAGTCGCTGCCCGTGGCGACGGCCTCGCGCGAGCTCGGCACGTCGAAGTCGGCCTGCACAATGAACCGCAAGCCGTACGAGCGTAGCGGCAGATAGCAAAACACTTGCTGCAGCGGCGCCCGCGTCGCGGCGGTGGCGGCGGCGGCGTCATCGTCGTCGTCTTCTGGGGACCTGGCGTCGTCCAGTGCGGGCACGGCGATCGCGACCTCGGTCGTGCGGCGACCACGGCCGCGGAAGACAGCGGGCAGCTCCAACTGCCGGCGGATGATGAACCACTTGTCACTGCTGCTGGTGGCGGTTGCTGAACTGTCGCTGCTGGGCACTCGCTCCGACTGCAGCGTGGCCACGCTCACCGTCGTAGCGTCGCCTAGCGCGGCCAGCGCGGTCTCGTGCTTGGCGAACGCCAGGCGCCCGCCCGTGGCGCGGTTGGTGAGCTTAAGTTGTCGGATCTTCTGCAGAAACAGCAGCACGGATGGCTCGAACGCCAGCAGCGAGCTCGAGATCTCGCGCTGCCGCTGCGCGCTGTGAGCGTTCAGCGGCAGCACGAAGGTCGAGCCGGGCGCAGTCTGCCAGCGCGCGCGGTCACTGATCCAGTGCGGCAAAATGTACCCGAGGCCGCCGTCGTCCTGGGCCTGGAACTGGAGGTGGAATCCGTTCGAGTGGACCTCGGGCGTATCGGAGACCTTGAACACGCTCTTGAAGCCGATGCCTTTTTTGCCGATGCTGCACGTCTGGTGGTGGTGGTCGTTGGTGGCGGCTTCTTGTTGTTGGCTCTCATACTCTTTCGTGGACGCGCCCACGTCGCAAATCGCCTGGACATTGCGCTCGTGGAAGCCCAGTTCGTTGTTGGTAAATACGATTTTCGCGTCCTCTGTCAGCATAAACTCGCCGCAGGGCACGACGCCCACCGCGTACCGGTTGTCGTCGGCGTTTTGCAGCAGCTCGAGCACGAAGTGCGTCTTCTCGCTGTACAACTCGTCGCTCAGCCGCTTGAGCGCGCGCTCCAAGCGGCGGTGCTGCACGGCCAGAACGCCGCGCGTTTCGGCGTCCGCGATTTCCAGCCCCACGCCAAACTGCTCGCGCCGCAACTTGTCGATAAAATGGCGGCACGCGTCGGCGTCGACCGCCACTGAGGCAGGCTGTAGCTGTAGCTGCAGCTGCGACTCGGGTTTGACCAGCGCTGAGCTCTCTGCTGGAGCGATCATCGGAACACTTACAGTTGGTGGCGCGCGGACCTTGAGAGGAGCTGCTCCCGGCTTGGCAGTCGGCTGCTGGAACGCTCGTTTCCACGTCGGCTTGGCCACGATCTCGCCCAGCAGCTGCACGTGCTGGCGCTCGAGCGGACCTTGCACGACCTGCAGAACGTTTTCTTCCAGCTCCAGCTCCAGCGGCCGCGCCGCCTCCTCCAGCAGTCCAACCACGAACGCTGAAAAGTCGAGCGGGACGGCGAGCATAGTCTCGAGCACAAAGCGGGCCACCGCGCGGGCGCCGTCGTCCGTTGCGCGTATCTCCGTCTCCGTCGCTCGCTCTCTCAGCCGCGCGCGCAGGTGGAGCAGCACGAGCGCGCGCGGGAAGTCGGCCGGCGCGCCGCGGTGCTGCACAAACAGAGACACAAGGAGCAGCGCGAGCGCCCGCGGAGGGAGCTCGGCGCGGTCCAGCGCCGAGGCCGAGACTTCGTCCGCGGTGCGGATCTTGACCACGCGGCCGTTAGTGCACCACACAAAGTCCGCCAGCACGCCATGATCCTCGCGGCGAGCGCGAATCATCTCATGCGATCGAAGAAATGTTGGGAGCGCGCCACAGAATGGCGCAAAGCGCGCGCTCCAGTGGGTCCACGCGTCCACATCCACAAGAAAAGGGCAGGCCGAGAGCGCCGCGAGCGCCACGGCCGTCTTGGTGGTCCGTACCTGATCGCGGGTCGCGTCGTCGTCCAAGAGCGCGAGCTCGCTGGTCGTGGTCGTAGTCGTGGTCGTGGTGGTCGTGGTCGGGGTCGGGGTCGTGGTCGTGGTCGTCCTGGCCGTGGGATCCGCGCGGAAATGAGTCTGGAGGGTCGCGGGCAGCGCGAGCACGCCGGCGTAGTGGAGAATGGACCCGTCGAGCTGCCGGCGAAAAGAATCAGTTTGGTCGCGAACGTCGGATCCTTGCGCTGCCGCCGCCACCATCCGTTCCAGCCACCCCCTCGTCTGGTCGTTAAAGCGGTCGAGGCCGAACTGCACGCAGGCGTGGTGGACCACGGCCGTGCGGATGGCGTCGTTGGTGGCCTCGGACGAGTCGGCGGCCTGCAGGCAGTCAGCGACGAACCACCGCACGTCGTCCGCCGAGACCGTGGCCACTGCTGCATCTCTATGGTCATGGTCGCCGCCGCGACGACCACGCTGGAGACGGGACGCCAGCGTCTGCAGTGCTGCATCTTCACCACTAGCGTCGACGTCATTGTCCTCAGCATCTCCATCTCCACCGCTCGACGCCTCCATCGTCGTGGCCAGCTGCTCCAGCAGCGAAAAGCTGGTCATCTTGTCGCCAAACGTAGCGCGCAAGTGCGCCTCCGCTCGCGCCAGAGTCTTGACGGCGTGTCCACTCGAGTGAACAGCCTCGTGTTCTTTGTCGTTCGGCGCATCGAGCTCTTGCTGTAGAAACGCCTGCAGCGCCGAGCGCACGTCCGCGTCGCTCGGCCAGAGCGCGACGCTGCCACTGCGCGACCGACTGCGCCTGCGCTTGGCCGGCGATGGGCTTTCAGTGTGTACTACGTCACGGGCAGCTTCCTTTGCAGCTGTCGTCTTGCTCTTGACGTGGTCGCCGTCGTCGTCGCCACTCTCGTCCTGGTGGCACTCGCACTGGCAGCGGCAGCGACACGTGTCTTCGCCCACACAGCAACAGTCGCACTCTTCGCCTTCGTCCTCCTCCTCACCAGCGTCGTCATTGCCTCCTTCTTTTGCTCCCTTGCTCTTCTTGTTCTGATCGGCGGCGGGCTTGGGTTCCGGGAGCTTGTCGTCCAGCTGCAGCAGCGAGTGGATCTTGGCGAGCACGCCGCAGAGCACCCAGGTGACCACTTTAACGCGCGCGTGGTGGCGGCTCTTCTGCGACGCCAGCAAGAACGGCGTAAGCTGCGTGCGGATCTTCTGGTCCGCGTCGGCGATCTGGTGCGCGCCCAGCCGCGCCTTGAACCGCTCGTCTGCCGACTTCCAGCGCAGCACGTTGTCCAAGTACACGTCCACGTCGGTCACGCGGCTGAGGATCTCGAGCGAGAGTGACGACAGCGTCGAGGCCGTCGCCTTCTTGCCGGCGCCGTGGCGGCGAGCTGGCTCGTTCCGTGCGAGCTCCGTCTCGCGCTGCTCGTTCGTGCGCTGCAGCAGCTCGGCCAGCGCGCGCTGTCGGTTCTCGGCCGAGAACTTCTCTTTCGAGAGCTCAAACACGCGGTCGGCGATGCCCTTGTTGAACTCCTCCTGGAGCTCGTGGATCTCGCGCTGCTCCTTCTTGGCGATGCGGCGCAGCATGGCGATGTACGGGCCGAACCCGTCGGCGTCGATGTGGAGCCCCATGGCCTCGGCGCTCGGCTGCCGTCGCTGCTGCGCGATAAACTGCTTGAACTGCTCGCGGTCGATCCGCTGCGGCGCGCGCTGGTGGTGGCTCCCTCCTTGCGCGAACGCGTCGTGGCCCATCACGTGCTCAAACTGGCGGAACGCCGCCAGCACGTCCTTGGTCGTGAGGCGGTACATGGTCGCCGGCGCGTGGAACAGCGACTGCACGGCGTCCGTGTGGAGGAACGAGTTGCCCACGCCCAGCTCGCGGAAGTGCTGGATGCCTTCGTGCTGCAGAAACGCCAAGTGGCACTCAAAGAGCGTGCCGATGCGCCGCGCGTGCTGGAAACACGTGACGAAGCTCCACACGCGCTCGTGCTGGATCTGAATCTGCCGCAGCGCCGGGAGCCGGTGCGGCGCCGCGCCGTACGCCTCGTCAAACGCTGGACCTGCGGAGCGACCAAACAAAATGTCAGTCGATGGCCCTTCTATCCAGATAGAGAGACCGAATGGGCCTACCGAATTGCACGCGCAGCGCCTGGATCACGTCGCGCATGTTGAGGCAGTTGGGCGGCGCCGCCGGGTCCGAGCGGCTCGCGCGCAGCGAGTGAAGAAAGGCGGTGGCGTCGCGCTCCAGTGAAGCGGCCGGCGGAGCGGCTCCCGCGAAGCCTCGTCGAGGCGGCGGACCGCCGGGAGGAGGCAGCGGAGGAGGAGGAGCTGCGTAGTGGGGAGGAGGAGGAGGAGGCGGAGGAGCGTGCGGCGGAGGCGCCTGGAACGCACGTGGCGGTCCGCGCGCGTTGCCGTGGTGCCGTCGCATTTCGAGGAGGCGCGCTTTTGAGTGGTTGATTGGCGAACGTAGCTCTTGGAGGAAAAAAGGGCAACTTTACTGGAGTTATAGTTCACTCTCCCGCGGGAAAGTTAACTTTTTTTTGTTACAGAAATTTACGCATATAGACAGGTTGAAGCACTGCATTTAGTTAGTTGGTGAGAGACGCTCTTCCTCTCGCCAGCGCGTGGAGCTCACAGAACTCGCCCGTGGCGGTCGCGGCGCGAGTGCAGTCGCTGCGGCAGCACTGCTTCTCTGCGTAACACCATGAGCATGAACATGGATGTTGGGTGAGCGAGCGAGTAAACTTAAAGCATGAGGTCGTGGCCTTCACGTACCTCCGCCGTGGGTCCAGCAGAGCCCGTGGCGCTTGGGCGGCTCGCTGCACCAACTCACGCGACAGCTCGCGCTCGTCCGCTCCACCTAAGGAGCACGCATGCAAAATTTTAACTCCTCTGGCTGGTAGAACACCGAGACGGCGGCACGCCAGTTGTGGCTCGCCGCACTGAGGAATACAGCAACAAAAAGCGCACCGTCTCAGTGAAGTTTGCCGCGTGCTGCCTGCCGTGTTCTGCTTGCAAGTCCCTCGCCCATGGCTCGGCTCTGCACTGCAGCGCTGGTGACGGCACCGGCTGCAGCATGGACTGGAACAGGTTCTCGTGGTGGTGGGGAGACGGCGACATTCGCGTTGGCGTTGGCGTGGCCGTTGGCATTCTGCTGTACGGCGCATCGGCCCCAATGGTCTCAGATACGAGCTCGCGTGACCGCCAGCCGTTGCTTCCGTGCGCGTCGTGCTGGAACCGTTCTGTGTGGCCGCTGCTGTAAGGACTGTGGCGGTGGATCCCACGGTGCTGGGAGTGTACAGCGGCTTGGTCATCGTCGTGAGGACTCGTGGCCACAGTCGTCTCGGTGGCTCGATTGTTGCCTGTAAGCTCCAGCGCGGGACGAGTTAACACAGAGGCATTGGCCAAGCACGGCCTGGCGCCACTGCCGCTGTCGTTGACTTCGTCAGAGTCATTCCTGCCTGGACATGTGTGTGTGTGTGTGTGTGCGTGTGTTTGGGATACAAGGACAATCCGTGAGAGATCATTCCATGGATGTTCTCCCCTCCTCTGCCCCAGCGGAGATCACTTCGACGCACCCGAGAGAACGTTCCGCTCGCTCAGAGCGGTCTGCTGGTGCACCAGGCGCCACTGGCGCAGACTCTCGGGGGTGTAGTGGGTCTCGCGCCGTTCGTTGCGCTGCCGCTCCATCGCTCCCTTCTTGGTTCTGCTGCAAGGCCGAGCGAAGCCAGTGTAATCTCGAAACCTCTCGGCGTCGGTGAGTCCGCACCATACCTCTTTGAATAAATAGTCGACCACCAGCACCACACCCAAATGAGAGAAATGGACGTGCTATGACCTGTGAGAATGAATTGTATAGTGGACCGACTAAGCGTCGCGGAATGTGGGTGGCTGGCTGACGTGATGCTTTTTACTGTTCTGCAATGTCGAGTTTTCCAAAGGCGGGTGCAGGAAAGATAATAGACGGGCGCAGAGTCAAGAAATGTTCCACGACACTACAAACTAAAACGCCCATTCTCCATCCTCTAGCATATTCGTCTCGTTCCCTCTCTCTACTTGGCAGCCGAGGCGGCCTTGACTTCCTGGTAGGCCCACTTAATCCAGGGCATGAGCGCCTCCAGGTCTTTGGTCTCCACTGTGGCGCCGCACCAGATGCGGATCCCTGGCGGCGCGTCTCTGTACGAGTTGATGTCGTACGCGATCTGCTCGCGCTCGAGCAGCCTGGTGAGCTGCTTGACCTCGTCCTTGCTCAGATCCTGGAACTGGAGACACACTGAGGTGCTCGAGCGGGCCTCCTTGGTGGCCGCGAGGAATTTGATCCAGCGCGAGTTGTCGGCCACAAAGTCCTCGACCACTTTGAGGTTGCGCTGCGAGATCTCGATGAGCCCGTGGACGCCGCCGACGCTCTCGGCCCAGCGGAGCGCGTCCAGATAGTCCTCGATCACCAGCATGGACGGCGTGTTGATCGTGCTGCCTTCGAAAATCCCCGAGAGCAGCTTGCCCGTGGACACGTTGGTCAGGCGGAAGATCTTGGGGATCGCGCGGTCCGCGGGCACAAACGACTCCAGCCGCTCGACCGCGCGCGGGCTCAAGATCAACACGCCGTGGCCGCCTTCGCCGCCCAGCACCTTCTGGAAACTGAACGTGCACACGTCAATCTTGTTCCACGGGATGTCCATCGCGAACGCCGCCGAGGTCGCGTCGTTAAACACGAGACCCGTGCGGTCGTCGGCGATCCAGTCGCAGTTGGGCACCCGCACGCCGCTGGTCGTGCCGTTGAACGTGAACAAAATGTCGTGGTCTTTGTTGGTCTTGCTGAAATCTGGCAGCTCGCCGAACGGCGCGCTGATCTCGGTCACGTTGCTAAGCCGCAGCTCCGTGGTGGCGTCTTTG
Source organism: Pythium dissimile (assembly GCA_023336445.1). NCBI lineage: Eukaryota > Oomycota > Peronosporomycetes > Pythiales > Pythiaceae > Pythium > Pythium dissimile. Next base: position 11,500 of record JAADWZ010000387.1, on the reverse strand, counting down.
AACCACTGCTTGCCAAACGTCTCCCAGTGGCAAATGTCCACGGGGCGTTCGCCCAGCATGGTCCACATGGCCATCTCGAACGCACCCGTGTCGGACGCGGGGACGATGCCCAAGTGGTAGTCGTCGGGCAGCCCGAGCACACGCTTGGAGCGGACGATCGACTCTTCTAGTAGCCCTTTGCCCAGCGCCGAGCGGTGGCTGCGGCCCAGACACACGTCCGAGAGCTTGGACAGCGCGTAGCCGGGACGCTTCTTGCACGGCCCCGAGCCAAAGTTGGGCGAGCTCGGTTTGATATCAGGTTTCTTGTGGTGGACCACGATCGTGGCGTCGCCTTCCTTTGCAGCAATGGCTTTGCCGTCCAGCTTGGACTTGAGGAAGCTGTCCCAGCGGCCGCCCGCGGTCGTGTTGAGCTCCAGCAGGTTGATGCGGCGAATATTGGAGACCTTGCCCAGCGCCTCGAGCTCGTCCACAACGCTGTCCGGGATCGGGTCGTCCACGTTGAGCACGCCGACGGCCGAGCCGCCCATCTCCTCGCGGGCGAGCCCAAAGCAGCCAATGTTGATCTGGTTCTTCGCCAGCACCTCCGTGACCGAGCAGAGTACGCCCGGCGCGTCGTTGTTGTGGAACATGAGCATCGAGCCGCTCGGGATCGCGTCCATGGTGAGGTCGTTGTAGCCCACGAGCCGTAGCTGCGACTTGCCAAACACCGTGCCCGTGATCTTGGTGCTGGCGCCGTTTTCTTTTTCAAACACGACCGTCAGCAAGTTGGCGTAGCTGCTACTCGTCACCTCTTCGTGCTTGTGCTCGACGCACTGGATGCCCATCACGTCGGCGAGCTGCTTGGCGTTGGCGAACGTCACTTCCTCTTCGAGCATGTGCGACAGCAATCCCTTGAGCACGCCGCTGACCAGCTGTCCCGAGAGCTCGTCCGCAGTCAAGCGGCGGCCTTCCGAGATCACCAGCACGCGCGTGAGCCGGTTTTCGTCCAAGAGCTGCGCCTGCATGCTGCCCAGTTTCTCGGCCAGCGACAAGAACGGCAGGTGCTCTTCGCGGCGGCCAAAGTCGATGTTCGGCGCGTTCAGCACACCCGAGAACGCCTTGCCGGCCAGCGCGTCGTCGAGCTTGTAGGCCAAGTCGCGCGCCACGTTTCGCTGCGCGTCCGTGGTCAGCGCGCCGATATGCGGCGTGGCGATCACATTCTCATAGCTCATGAGCTTGGTCCACACCTCCGTATGCGGCGGCAAGATGTCGAACGCGACGCTGGCCACCTTGCCGCTCTCCACCGCGTGGAGTAGAGCCTCATGGTCGACCAATCCGGCGCGCGCGCTGTTGACGAGGCGAACGCCGTCTTTGCACAGCGCCAGGCGCGCGGCGTTGACCAGTTCCTTGGTGTTGGCGTTGAGCGGCACGTGGAGTGAGATGTAGTCGCTGCGCGCAAACAGCTCGGCGAGCGCGACCGGCTCGACGCCGTGGGCCTTGGCGCTGGCATCCGACAGGATCGGGTCGTAGCCGATCACGTTCATGCCGAACGCACTGCAGCGCGTGGCGACCTCGCGGCCGATGCGGCCCAATCCGATGACGCCGATCGTCTTGTCGTGGATCGCGGACACGCGCTGCGTCGGCTCTGCGGAGGGGGCGGCGGATTGGTTCCCATCGCGAGGGGAGAGCTTGGAGACGGAGGAGATCAATCCGAGCGTGAGCTCCGCGGCCGAGGCCGTGTTGCCGAACGGCGTGTTCATCACCAGCACGCCCCGCTTGGTGGCCGAGACCACGTCGATGTTGTCCACGCCGGTGCCCGCGCGGCCGATGATCTGCAGGTTGGCGCCGGCGTCCAGCACCGCGCGGTCAACTTGCGTGCCCGAGCGGAGCACCAACACGTCGTACTGTGGGATGGCGTCGAGCAAGGCGTCGCGGTCCATGGCGTGTGCGACGGTCGTCACCTCGTGACTGGCCGTGCGTAGAATCTCGGGGCAGATCGGGTCGATGGGGTCGCTGCAGAGCACGCGCGCCATGGCGAGCGGCGCGGCGCGAGAGTGGAACGGGCGGCGCGAGAGGACGAGGGCGGCGCGCTGACTGGCGGCGAGCGGACGGCGCAGCATGACCCTCGAAAACCTCCGCGGAAGGGGCACGGAGGAGCGGAGCGGAGAACAAGTGTTCCCTGCTCGGATACAGTTCTCTTGCCTGAGGCAACAGCGGTGGTGGTGGTGGTGCCGACGAGGAGATCCCACCACAAGAGAATGTGTGCGGATGACGACGGTTTGTCCAAGCATCGGCTGAATTGGTATAATACCGGTTTTACAGACCGGTTGGAGCGGCTTGACTCTTTATCAGTTTCTGATGCAGCGTTAAGAACCGCCTTATCGACCTTTGCTGTTGTGACTGTGTCGTTTCTTTGTACGTGTGAGTAACAGTTGGTTCATTGTGCACGCGACGGGCCACTTCAATGCCAGTGGGTCACTGTGTGTAATGGATCCAAAAGCTCAACCAAGCGAGCGGAACAGACGACCGGTGGAGACGACAGACAGACCGTTGTGTCGGGGACGTGAAATGGAACCGAACTGGCGACTCGGTGGATTGTTCGACAGGAACGGGAGCTATGCTTTTGTTGAGGTCCAGACTGTGATCATAGATGGTCGAGTTTGAAGAACGATTGGAGGAATGCGTCAAGTCTGGCGTCGCATGACGGGTCCTTTTGCTCGCATGTCGCCGTCGTGCCACCGCACGAAAGTCTCTGACAGCGACGCGTTGTTCATTACGCAGTATCCAGTTCTGTAGTCTCAATCATAGTAAGCGTGACATGCCGGTGAGCAGCAGTGCGCGATCGTCCAGTGCAACGTTAGTAACTTCCTCTGATTGTGCCGATGATTTGGCGCCTGGCAGCTAGCTCACATTTGGCAATGTGCGACGTCCACGAGACGACGCGGCCAGGTTTTGTGGATCGTCCTGGGGTTGTACAGTACAGTGTCGAAGTTCCATGTTGTACGTGGTGGTTGTAGTACACTGTATCCAATACTTTTTGGCTTGCGCTGCAGTGCAACGCCGATCAGAGCACAACATTTGCTTCCAATTGAGGATCGAGAAGTGATGCACGAAGTGACAGCGCACTGTCCTCGTTAAGTACAGTGCAGTGGATTGGTCGTTCGTTTTCTATCGGTCATCTCCCAAGAGAAGCAGCCACCATACCCCTCTTGCACTGGCGTCTAGGCGCTCGCTGAAGTCGATGCTGCAATTTCCGACCCTACAACGCCATGACGCCGCTCGTCACGATCGTACTGTACCCCGCCTTCCAAAGCGATTCGATCTGTCGCTGGACACGGTGCAGGAACAGCTCCTAAGCTTTTTGATAACGTTACTTGAGAACAGTGATATCCTCCACAATTGTGGCGAGCTGCTAGTGGCCACACGCGGGCCAAATGTGGCTGAGGACAGAGCAGTTCTGTTCAGGATTTGCGGCCATCAACGCTACTTTGATAGCATTTCCTCATGGAGCGCCGCTGTTGGAACCGTGGAGAGTCTCGTGAATGTCACTGCGTCGCGATCGGCGCTCAAGTGCCGCTGGACGCGCGCTCTCTGCACTTGCAGTTCTGAACTCATGCCACTGCGACTTGCTAGAGAGCGCTGTGGACGCACGCAACAGTGGGATGTGTCAATCGAAGAGCTACCTTGGGTTTACTGGTTTTAGTCTCCAGCTCTCTGCGGTTTGTGATTTGACATGACCTCTCAATAGCGACATTTGTGTGACGGCCGCGGGATGGCCTGGCTTTGTAAGCAGAGTGCCACGACGAGCGTTGGTCTGCAATGCTACACTTCCAGGGTCGGAAGATAGAGAGCAAGCAGCGACCACGCGAAAAGAACAGCAGCGCGTTCTCACTCACATTTACACTGATACAGTGACCGAAGGGGGAGAACGAATCCGTCCCTCCGCTCTTCCGTCCTCATCCGTCCCCCACCTCCGCTGAGCCGCACACTTAGCGAGCGGGTTACTTGTGCTTGAATCTTTGGTGCAGTAAAATCGCGTGGCTGGGCGGCGTGGCGACCGCACGCGAGCGGTCCAGCACGGTCCGGAGTTCGGAGGATTCGCGTTCTTTTCCATCGTTCGCATCGTCGACGCCAGCATGTCGGAGAGAGCAGGATGTAAGTAAAGGATCGCATGCAACATTTCCTCCAAATACTCATGGGATCCTTGATCCGTGGAGTGTTCTGTGGGTAGCGGAGAACCGATTTTTCTGGGGAGATCCGTCCTGTTTAGGGGATGTTGCACTTGAAGGGCTGTGATTCACAAATTGTGAAGGGGTGCGAGTGTGACAAAGACAGTCCATTCAGTGTCGCAGTCGTCTGAACTTTCTAAGCTGGCGAGCAGTGCTACTGGCCTGTCTACGCGCCACCGTTGCTCCGCGACGGCAGCAGCGACCGAAAGCGTAGGTGCGTTGCGTTTTGGTTAAGCTCAGTTGGCGTGCAATCGCCGCCCTGGCTTTATTTCTTTCGTTCGCTCGGAACGACACTATGAGGGCGGCGGGTCCGCTCCTCTCCGCTCCGCTCCGCCCCTCTCCTCTCTGTTCTCCTTTTCTCGAAACCTTCATTTTGAGAATTTCGTTCGTCCGCCACACATTGCTCTACGCAGTGACTGTGGTTGTATCGACGCTTGATCTTCTCCTCTCGACTTCTCTCTCGGTCCACAACCAGAGGAAGCGAGCCTACAGCTTCAAGCTGTCCTAGCCCCCTCCACCCCCACCCCACCCCAACCTTACTTGACCCCTCGTGGTCATTTACTACAGCCCTACGTGAGTTCCGTCTCCGTCCTCTCCACCAAGTGATCTCCCCTCCGCTCCCGTGCCAGCTCCACTCCCACCAGGTCTCTCTCGTCTGGCGCCGTCGTCTAAACCGACCTCGTCGAACTTTCCAGCCGACAGATCCCGACTGTCTCCCCACACCGCCACGAACCGAGCTTCATGTCTTCGAGTGGCTCCTTGTCCCTACTTACCACTGGAGGCGCGAGCTCCTTTACTTCCCCCTTCCTGCCGTCGCTGGGCTCCTACCGCTCTCCGCCGCGCTCCGACGTCTCGGACGAGTCGGACGATTCGGACGACGACCACTACGACTACCCGACTATCGAAATTGCGCACCTCAGCAAGATCATCGACGCGAGCCTCGTGCTGAAAGGCATGGCCAGCAGCGACGATGAACAAAAGCTCGAAGCGAGCCACCACCAGCAACAGCTATCGCCGAACCGCCTCTCGCTCTCGGTCTCCCCTGCCAAGTCCGAAGGAAGCCGCAACAACTCGCCCAGTCCGGGCACGGCTACCGCCTCGAGCATCGCAGCCATGAGTCTCAGCTTCATCATAAACGACGACAACTCGGAGAACAAGCCTGAGAACCGCAAGTCTCCACCCAAGCAAAATGAGTACCGCTTCGGGCCAATCGAAGACTCGAAGCAATTTGTTCCGCTCAGGCAGGCGGTATTTCCTGACAGCCCATTGCTGGTGCCGCTGCCCCGAGTGAGCTCCTCGCACGCTGCGTCCTCGTCGCAGTCGCCAGGCTTTGGCGTCAGTGCCATCCTCAACACGGTGTGTGCCAAGCCGGACTGCTACCGCACGATCCGAGGCCCGCCTGGATCGTTCTGCAAGTACCACAAGCAGAGCCGCTTCTGCCGCGCCGAGAACTGCAACAAGAGCGCCAAGACCGGTGGCTACTGCATCTCCCACGGTGGTGGCAAGCGCTGCTCGTTCGAGAGTTGCACCAAGAGCGCCAAGCAAGGCGGGCTCTGCATCTCCCATGGCGGAGGCAAGCGCTGCAGCGAGAATGGCTGCACCAAGTCGGCCCTCGTTGGAGGGTTCTGCTCGGCCCACGGCGGAGGACGCAAGTGCAAGACCGGTGACTGCAACAAGACGGCGCTCCTGGGCGGCTACTGCATCGCCCACGGCGGCGGCAAGCGGTGCCAGGTGGACGGCTGCTCCAAGAGCGCGGTCGGTGGCCACCTCTGTGTCTCGCACGGCGGCGGCAAGCGGTGCCAGGCCGACGGCTGCAACAAGGGCGCCGTCCGCAACGGCGTGTGCATCCGCCACGGCGCCAAGCGCGACGGCGCGTCCTCGTCCAACGCCAGTGGGAGTCCGAGCCCGGTCAAGAGCATCAAGGCCGAGTGCGAATACTCGCCTTAGTTGAAGGGGGCAACCAATCTATCTTGCACAGCTGCACATCGGATACACATGTAGTAGAACTCGGTCGACAACGAATCGGCCCATTTTCGGAACGGTAAAACAAACTAATGGGAATATAAAATAAATCGGCTACCTGATGGAAATCAGTCAGTACATGCCTTTGAAAAATTTAAATTTCGATCTCGTAAATATATAAAAACAAAACACCATTTGGGTGGGTACAACGTAGAACAAGCACGCTCACGTTGTGCGCTTGTGGAGAAAATGACGACGGCTTGACCCGGGGTTGACGCCAGCACGAAACCCTTGGCGTGGGTGTTGCACCAAAGAGCAACTCCTCCAAGCATACACCACTAAGCCTCAAGCTGACGACGTCGGCGTGAGCAACGCCATGGTGGACTTGGTGTCCATCCAATGTCTCGGTTCGACCAAGAAGCACAGAACATCAAAATTTGGTGCCCTCGATGACTGTCGTCGCGTCGTGATCTGCACTCGTACGCGCTTCTCACTAGATTGTCGCAAGCCGTCCACCTCTTCCGTCCCCTACCCTCCTCCATCTTCTTGTGGTCGTCCCCTCCGCTCCGCTCCGTTCTCCTCGTCGCCATCACGACACCGGAGTGGCCCTTAACTTCAAGTTCGACCCAGAACGAACCGTCGTGCGGTCGTCGGCGTCTACAATCCGTAGCGCTTGATGCGAACCTGGATATCCTGGCGGCACGTTGGACATTGCGCCACCATCGCCGCGCACTGCTCGCACGTCTCGTGGCCGCACTGGAACACCGTGTCCTTCTGTCGGTCCTCGCAGATGCAGCACAGGAGCGACTCCTGCAGCATATTAAGCTCCATCTCGGCCCTGGACATCTGACGACCCACCGTGTTTGGCCGCCCGCTACCCGCCGGAGGTGCAGGCACGACGGGCAATCCGTTAAACACCATCATCCCGTCGCTACTCGAAAGTGGAGCCGACGGGGCTGTGGCTGCCGGATACGACGGGGCATAGTCGTTAAAAGCTGGCGGTGGCGTATCCATGACCACCTGTCGTCCTTGGAAGGAGCTGTCGCGACTTGAAGGCTGCGGAGCAGGAGCGAGCGAGTAGTTCGAGCCGCACGCACCGCTGTTGACCGTGTAGGCTGGGAAGAGAGGGGTGGGGGCCTGCGGAGTCGGGGCTGGGAACACCATGACTTCAGGTACGTGCTGGGCAAACTGGTAGGGGCCTTTGTTCAGGTAGTTGAGCTGCTTGATGGTCTTGTACTGCTCTGGGACTTCCATGAGCGCCTGCAGCGCAAACTGCGCGAGCTTCTGTGGACGCGAGTTGCCTTGGCTGGCGATTTTCTGTTCCAGACCACACCAAAAAGCGTCAGATCAAGAAATACAAGAAATACGTGAACGCTCCTCAAGACAATCCAACTCACGTGGAACTCGACAAACTGAAAGTTGTCGAACTTTCGGTTCACGAGGTAGTTATCAAAGTAGATCATCGACTCCCACGGGCCGTCGCCGACGCCAACCATCACAATGCTCAGCGGGAAGTTGCTGGCGTACGTGATGGCGTCGATCGTCTCCTTCTCGTTCTTGCTCACGGCGTGCGGCGGGATGTCGACCGAGCGCGTCACTTGACCGTCGGCGATGATCACTAAAATGTGGTACTGGCCCGTTTGATTGACGATGTTCACGGCTTGGTTGATGATCGGCGCGAACGACGTGGGGCCAGCCATCACCACGTTGGGCACAATGTCCCGGTACCGCCAGCGAATCGCTTCGAACGGGAAGCCAGCCGCTGGGTCGTTGGCGTCTTTGGAGAATGAGAAAACGCTGTTGTCGGCCGTGACGTCGTCACCAAAGCCGTAGACGGGGATCGAGTTGTCCTCGTCAAAGTCTCGTAGAGTGAGACCGATGCTCTCGATCACGTCTTCGTACGGGTTGGTTAGGTTAGCGTCGTCGGTGTTGTGTAGGGAGCGGCCGTTGAAGGTCCGCTTGCCGCTCCACTCGTTCGACTTGGTGACTGAACAAATGATAATTTTGTAGACCCAGGTTAGACTTTACAGATCCAACTTGAAGTCATTGAGGTGGGGGAGGGTAGACAACTTTGAAGACGTACAATCCATGCCGAGGATGAGGTTGCAGCTCTCGAGGCCGTTGCGGCGCAGCGCTGGTTAGTCCAAACAAAACACGGGGGGGGGGAAACGGTCAGCGCGTATAAAGTCTAACTCACGCACGTAGTCTAACCATCTCAGCAGTACGTATACGAACTAACCGAGAGTGACCTGGTCGACGCTTGTATACTCGTCGGCGATCATGACCGATGGTCGCGGCACGGGACTCGCGCGCGGACCCGTCTGCGTGCGCGTCTCACGGCGCACGGGGCGACTAGAGGAGCTGCCCATGGTGGTGAGGGAGAGAGAAAGGGGGGGTAGACAGATAGATAGAACGCTGTTAAGTGGACACGCGTGTGGCGCGTGTGGTATCCGAGCAAAATGGGGAAGTGAGGCCTGATGAAGTTCTCTTCTGTTTGGTCTTTTTGCAGAGATTCCACCGAACACGATGGCTTCGGCTCACCCACTCCAGGAAACAAGGGAGGAAAAAGGGTAAATTGCATAACATGGTACAAATAGAAAGTTTACGCAAAAGGTGACGCAAGGTGCAAAGCCAGGCTCTCCATGAGCAGAATTGCCCGTGGCAAATGGGACACGCCTTCGGTTGAACATGACGACGAGCCGGAAGTGCTATCTTTATGACCGCCTCCGAGGGTCAGTGGTGGATGGCGGCTAAAGGCTTTTGTGCAGGGGATGGTCGGTGAGCGCATGTCTGCGAGAGGTCAAGCCTCGCCAAGAATCTCCTAGTCAGCTCTTCATTTGCGCCTTTTTATGTGCGTGTATCACCTTTTGCGCAAATTTTCTTTTTGTATCATGTATTAGAAAACTTTGTGGAGGGAGAGAGTGTTGGTAGGTGGTACCCACACCCACCATTCAAACCTATTTCGGTACATCCCTAAGAGAACTTCGCAGGTGGACAGCTGGCATGGACTGATACAAGATACCAGAGAACCTGGCTACATTGTCACACGTTGCATTTGTGGCCATGCCAGCTGCAACTCTGGTTTTCTTCAGATGCTGCACGGAACCGATTGTGGCTGTTGGGTTCGACCCCACAGGCCATTAGTATCAGTGGATCCAGCTACGACTAGCAGAACATCAGACAGAATACGACTCTCGCAACGAGGCTTGTCGGCGTGGACGATGAAGCAGCCAGCGATACGTGACACATGCTCGGTGGCTTGCATACACGCATGCATGAGCATCTTGAGATTGCGCAGGAACGAAGATATACGAATGCTATGCGACTAGCAAAGCCGTGCATTGCATTGAGGAGCTTGAGGGCTTTGATCGTTCCCGCTATCCAAGCCAGAAGAGAGAGCAAAAAAAAAGCTTTCACACATTGACAGATTCAATCTTCTCTCCACACCTAGCAATACCTATATCTTCGTGTTGCAAGAGCAAATGAAGATACCTAGATCAGCTGAGACCCTACGTCACCCGCATCCTGCTCGAAAAAAATGGCCTCGTAGAATCCACGGAAGGCCTCCATCTCGCACACGCCCTGCGAGTACTTGACCAGATAACTGTCCTGGCCGGCGTTCGTAAGCAACTTGTTGACTTCGGTCTGCAGCGCCGGGATGAGCTTGGCCAGCGGCGGCGACGGCTTTTTCTGCTGCGGGTCGCCCGTCTGTGTCCGCGCGTCGTCGACCACTTCAAAGCGGTTCACGACGCCGTACACGACCTCGTTCAGGTCCTGGAACGCGTTGCCGCAGAGGAAACCGAGACTGTGCTGCAATGCGGGCCCGAAGAGCTCGCTCTCGAGCAGGTCCCAGAGATCGTTCAGCAGGCTGATCACGTGCTCGCTCTGGCCGGGCTTTTTCTCCGGGTAGATCACAAACGACCGCCAGAGCGCGTGGATGCGGTCCGAGTCGCTGGTCTGTGTCGACTGCTGGGGCGGGATGATCGACAGATACAGCTCCTGCAGCAAATCGTTGAGCTCGTCGCGCTCGACCTTGAGCTTGCGGCTCACGTCCCATCTACAGTGCATGTCCATGAATCCCCCCAGCGTTAAACATTTGACGAGCCAGTGCAAAGACCCCGTCCATGTGAAAAGTCTCAATGACGTACGACTGCAGGCGCTTGTTGGTGCTCACCACGCCCTCCACGTGATCTTTGATACGCGCGATGCCCGTCTGGAGGAAGTATTCGAGTCCGGACGCTAAAAACTGGTGCTGCCCCGCCAGCGCGTGCTGCTCGTCGTCGGCCGCGAGCAGCCGCGCGCCGCCGCTGGACGACGTCTCGCGGTTTTTCTCAAACGTGCGCTTGCCGATGATCGCGATCTGCGCGAACACCAGCAGGTGCCAGAGCCCGAACGCGATCAGCGCCGTGAAATAGCGAGTCACGGCCGTGCGCTTGGCCTGCTCCCAGAGCGCATTCCGCTTTGGCTTGTCGGCCTTGTCCAGCGTCTTGAGCTCCTGGACCACGCTCTCGAGGTCAACCAGCTGGTAGAGCGTCTTCTTCAGACGCGGCAAGAAGCGCTGGATCGTCGCGTTGCTCTCCTCGGTCGTGCTGGCCAGCGAGAGCTGGAGCCGCTGGTGCTCGGCCATTTGCTGCTGCAGCTGCTGCGTGAAGCGCTCGGCCGCGCCCACGAGCCGCCGGTAGCCGTAGTAGGCGCCGCCCACGCACACGGCGGTTACGCTTGCGGTGACCACCAGCGTCTTGTGGCGCCGCGCAAAGCCGCAGACGCGCGCGCGCGCATGCTCCAGCGCCGACCACATATTGTTAGGGTGGACAGGTCGGGTCTGATGATGATGATGACGAGACAGACAGACCCACGGCCTTGCGGTTTGGGCTGGTGGTATATCGTAGTTTTTCTCTGTTTTCTAGGCTGTTTCCATAATTTAGGTTTTGTCGACCGTGTTTAGGAGAGATGGTGACTACTGAGGGTCGCAACGGGGACAGGATACATTATTCTTTTCATCCAATTACTACCCGGATTCGGTTTGTTATCGTCCAATCAACGACATCAATGGGCTATCAACAGTTGACGTTGAAGTTGCCGAACACTTCCCACAAACCCCGTCAGTGGGTGTCTGTCTGTATGTCTGATGCCGCCGAGCAATCGAGAGAGCAGCACCGCTAGCGTCTCCATCGACCGCGGAGAGCGACGTCTTGTTGCAATGCAATGTTGTCCCGCCAGACACGGCCAATCGACAAGGAAACCATCAGCGACAGGTGACAGCTTTGGCTGATGCTGGCGGTTTGTAACCATGCTATTGGATGTGCTTTGTTGGGTCGAACAGAGAATTG
>JAADWZ010000386.1:0-29692 GCA_023336445.1 Pythium dissimile | reverse complement strand
GGGGGGGAAACTATACACTAGACGCTCTCACGCGTGGAGAGAGCGCTGCTCGTGTAGGATAAATGAGCGTGAAAGGTAAACGAATCTACAACTCGTCCTTCTCGTCAGCGACCTTGGCGTCGGCCTCCACCTCCACCTCCTTGACCTTCTTCTCCTCCTTGTTGGTCTCCTCCTTCGTGGCCTCTTCCTTCTTCTCCTTCTTGTCCTCCTCGGCCTCGTCGTCGTCCTCCTCCTTGTCCTCCGCCTTCTTGGCGTCCTCCTCGGCCTTCTTGGCGGCCTCCTCCTCCTCCTTCTTCTTGGCCTCCTCCTCGGCCTTCTTGCGCTCCTCGGCCTCGACCTCCTCCTTCTTCTCCTTGATGAGCTTGGCCTTGGCGATCGCCGCCTCCTCGTGGGTCTTAAACTCCTCGGCGTCGTCCGTGACGATAATGTCGTCAAACAGCGTGCCACTCTTGACCTGCCAGAGCTCAAAGCCGATAGCGCCAACGTTCTTGGCTACGTTGTACAGGCTGTCGCTCTCGAAAAACTCCGGGTTCGGGATCATCGGGTGGACCCACTCGCCCTTGTACGCCGGGTTCTCAATCAGCTTGGGCTGCCACTCGCCCTTAAACTCGGGGTTGTCGATCATGGCCGGCTCCCACTCGCCGTCGTCCTCCTCGTCCCAGTCCTCGGGCTTGACGGCCTCCGGGTCCGGGATGGTCTTGGGGATGTCGTCATAGCCCTCCGGCTTCTTGTCCTCCGGGTCGGCCATCATCTTGTCGTCCACCCAGTCGCTGGGCTTGGACTGGTCCGGGTCCTTAATCTCCTTCTCCGGCTGGAATGGCCAGTTCTCGGCCAGCGTGCCGCTCTTGACGCTCTCGCCGTCGATGCGCACCTCGTACGTGTTGTCCTTCTTGAGCACAAACGAGTACACGTGCGCCTCCGAGTCGGCCTCGGCGCGGATCTCGCCCTGGTGGTCCATGTTCACGGCGTCCTTGCTCGGGCGCGCAAAGTTTAGGATCGCGTGCGTCTTGCGCGTGCCGCCGCAAATGTCGGGCCCAAACATCACGCTGTAGGCCGAGTCGCCGCCAAACTGCGTCTGGTCCAGCTCCGCCGGCAGCAGCTTGATGTACGCGCCGCCGCAGTCCAGCTTCTGCTCGTGCTTGACCAGGTACGACAGGTACAGGTCCTTGTCCTTGTTGTCCAGCGGCGTGGCAAACTTGGCCGAGAGCGCGTAGAAGCGCGCGTCCTCGCTCGTCTTGATGCCCTTGTCGCTCTCGTCCGGGTAGAACGCGCCCGTCACCTGCGTGAACGTGCCCACCTCGCTCGCGGGCTTCCACTGCGACGCCACCCAGCGGTCCGCCCAGTCGGCGGCGTCGAACGACTCGCGGAAAAACACGTCGGCGCGCGCCACCGCCGCGGCGGTCGACGCCAGCGCGAGCACCAGCTTGGTCATCATCGTGGAAGAGGCGGTGGAAGGGGGAAGGGTCTTTGTGGGGCTTGGCAGCGGCAAATTCGAGAATGCCCAGCGTCCAACGCAAATGCCAACGTTGGCGGAAAGTTGGAACCTTAACACTTGGTGGTGTTTTTTTTGTTGGCGGCGGCGAGTTTTTTTGGATCCACGTGGCCGCACTTCAAAAGCAACGCATGCCATCAAGGATGGCGGATTCAACCTCACGGGCGAGGTTTTACGATGTGGTCCACGTCAGCAAAGGCCAGCCACGTGGCAACTATTCTTGTGGACCACACCATCGAACATTCGATAGATCTGAGTCCACCTTCCAATTTTCTGAGTCCATACGGCCACACGTTGAAGCTCCCCGGGACATGGCTACACAACTCGACAGCACTAAGCAAGCATGCGCAGTTTCCACGGCAGGCGCTGCGCTCTAGCAGAGGAGGAGGAGGATGATGAGGAGGGAATGAATAAGGAGGGGAGCAGTAGCGTCCCCTCCTCTCCCCTCCTCCCATGATCCGCTCCGCTCCCACCCCCACAGCGAGGCACGTCCGCGTTCGTTGTTAATTTAGTTTTTCCTAGCGTAACGTCTAATTCGTCGTCGCGTCCTGCCGTCCAGCCGCTCGACTCGGCTGGCGGTCGCTTCAGGCGACCACCGTCCAGCGAGCCAACGGCGGCGGCGACGCGACGGAACAATTCTCTTCTCACATCCACTCCCACGCCGCAAGCAGCCAGCGGAGGCCGAGTCGTCTCCTGCAACAGGCACGAGACGCCGACGCGCCGCCAGCCTCGCAACGCTCCACGCCGCCCATCCATCGCAGCTAGACACGTCCTCTCCTCCCCTCCTCCTCCTCAGCGCTGCCGTCCCCTCCGTCTCCACACGCCCACACGCGCGTCTCCACTCGCAGCTGCCGAGAGCAGCCGCGAGAGCGAGCGAGTGAGTCACGGGGAGCGCGCGCGCACAGGAAGCAGGCGGACGCCGTATGCTTTCGTGCATCGAACCACAACGACCGACGACGGCATCGAAAGCGCTGGTCGTCGCTTCTTGCAGCAGAAGCCTCATGCTCCCGCCTTTTCCTCGTTGCTCGGTCGCTTGCCCTGCCTGAACCGCTTACTGGCTCAGCTCCGCGAGCAGCTGACGTGTCCACACGGCAAGGTGGCTGCCCTGCTCCGGCAGCAGCGCGCACTCGTTCACGAGCTCCACGACAAACGGCTGCTTGGCGAGCGGCGCCACGGCCTTGCCCATCGCCTGGCCCATGTCACTACACCATCACAAACACACATCGACAGCAACCCCCACTGCGTCAGTCCCCAACAAAACCACCAATAGCAAAACCCAACAACACGTACCCGAGCAGACCGACCGCCGCGACGGTCACAGAGTCCGAGCGCTCCTTGTCGTTCGCGATCGTCGCCAAGAACGCCGCAATCTGCTGCGCGTACTCGAGCAGGAGCCCAGCCTTGCTGTCGCCGCCCAGCCCCTGCGTGATGCCCGTCAGCGCCTCCAGCACGGCCTCGCGGAGCTGGTTCATATAATCGACGATCTCGTCGTCCTCGGTCACGATCGAGCCGCAGGCGCCGGCGGCCTGGAGGATCATCTGCATGGACGGCGCCACGTAGCGCTCGTAGTCGCCTTCGACCGCGAGCGCAATGTCGCCAAAGCACGAGAGCACGGGCGGCTTGACCGAGCGGTTCAGGCTCGGGTTCTTGAGGATCTCGATCAGCGCCGCCATGATGTCGTCGCAGCGCGGGAGGATCTGCTTCTCGAGCGCGCGGCACAGGTCGCCGACCACACCCACGGCCACGTTGCAAACCATGTACTCCTCGCTGTTGCGCAGTCCGTGGAGCAGCACGGGCCCGAAAAACTCCATGTACGGCTCAAAGTGGGCGCCCACCGCGTTGGCGAGCGCGCCGGCGGCCATGAACGCCTCCTCGGCGGCCGCGGCGTTGCGCGTGGCAAACACCTGGAGCAGCGCCTGCATGATGCGGTCGGCAAGCGGCTGGATGTTGCTGTTGAGCTTCTGCACGGCCGCGATGAGCACGCCGCAGAGCAGCGCCTGGAGCCCGGCAGGGTCTTCGCGGTGGTCGTCCGGGTTCTCCATCACGCTGCGCAAGCTGCGCTCGAGCCGCTCGAGAATGTGCGGCAGCCGCACCATCACGTGCTCGCTGTTGTCGTCGGCGCCGACCTGGATGAGCATGTTGAGCGCCTCATAGGCTGAGCCGCGCAGGTTGTTCTCGTTGGCGTCCGGGCGGTCGGCCGTGTTGAGCAGCTGGTCGAAAATGTCCTTGTAGTAGGGCGTGAGCATGTGGATCGCCACCGCTGACTCTTCAAAGGCCTTGACAATGTTGTGGATCGCGTAGCAAATGTTGTGCGACACGCGCGGGTCCTGGCCCAGCCCTTCCAGTAGGAGCTGCATGAGCCGGGGCAGCGTCTCCTGGTCGATGCAGCCATAGTGGAGCTCGCAGATGCGGCCCAGCGTCCAGGCCGTGGTGTCGCGCACGAGAATATGATCAAAGGTCATGCAGCCCATGAGGAAGCCGAGCGCCTGGCGCACCAGCGGATCGATCTTCTCCGTGTTGGGGCCGTCGAGGATCGAGCCAAACGCCATGATGGCCGCCTCCTTGGCGCGCCACTCGCTGCTGTTGATGTTCTGCGTGATAAAGCCCATAGTGAGGTCCACGCAGGCGTCGCCCACGGTCTGCGCCACGAGCGCCAGACACGTGGCGGCGGCCATCGAGATGTTCCACGAGTCCTCGTCCTGGTCCTCGTCCTGGCACGCGAGCCGCGCCGTGAGGATCGGGATCAACGTGGGCAGCACGGCCTCCACGTAGCGGTGGCACACCACGTCCGTGGCCGCGCCTTCCATCTCGGCATAGTTGAGTTCGTCCAGGCACTCGATCTCCACGTCGCACATCGACGACCAAAACTCGAGCGCCTGGAGCCCGACCTCGGGCTGGTCGGTCGTGATCGCGCGGAACGTCAGCTGGCACAGCGTGTCCATGTAGCTCTGCAGGTGCTCGTAGTAGAGCGACGCGATCGTGGCGATGCACTCGAACGACACCACGCGCATGCGCAGGTCGGGCGACTGCGTGGCCGAGCAGATCTTGGTCAAAATG
Source organism: Pythium dissimile (assembly GCA_023336445.1). Taxonomy (NCBI): domain Eukaryota; phylum Oomycota; class Peronosporomycetes; order Pythiales; family Pythiaceae; genus Pythium; species Pythium dissimile. Next base: position 25,143 of record JAADWZ010000386.1, on the reverse strand, counting down.
TGGTCGCGCTCGCCTTGGCGGCGGAAGTTCTCGCTCACAAACTCGAGCGAGTTGTTCAGCGCCTGCACGGCCACGTACTGGATTGGCGGCGGGCGGTCGTCGCGGATGCCGTCCACGATCGCCGTGAGGATGCGGTTCGTGTCCTGCTCGTCGATCACTTCGTCGTCCAGCTCGTCGCAGAGAAAGCCGAGGCACTCGAGCGTGGCGTGGATGCAGCCGTCGTGGCCGCCGGTCACGTTGGCCAGCAGCGCGTCCAGCAGCGCGGGCCACTGCCTGGCCGGCAGCTCGATCGAGCCGATCTTGGCCACCAGCTGCGCGGCCGTGTGGCGCGCGGTGGCGTCCGCGGCCGTGAGCACCGACAGCGCGCCGTCCTTGATCTCGCTTCGCGCGGCCGCGTCCAGCGCCAGCCATGCCTGCTTCTTCTGGAGCTGCACAAAGTCGTCCTTGGCGTCCAGCACATTCTTGAGGTAGAGCCCGGCGGCCTGGCGGCCCACGACCGCAAAGTCCTCGGCCGCCAGCGCGCGCACGAGCGTGACCATGAACTGGCCCATCTGCGACTCTAGCGCCGCGTGCAGGAACGCCTCCGCCTGCTGGCGCGTCGCCAGATCCGGGCTCTGCGTGTTGAGCAGCGCCGTCGAGATCTCCATGGTCGTTTGGTCGGTTGGTCGGTCAGGCGGAGGAGAATGCGAGCGAGAGAGAGAGAGGAACGCGACGCGGATGCGGGAATGAAGGGGAAAGCGCCAACGTTGGCGTTCGTTGGTGTTGTTGGTTTTGTTGGTTTTTTGGAGGCGAGTGGTGGGTGGTGGCCAAGTGGGTGGGTGGGTCCAGCCTTTTTTGGTGTGGCGCCAAAAGCAACCAAGGGGGAAGAAGAGAACGAAGCGAAAGGGGTTGCTGGTAAAACCTTGGTTATGAGGTGGAAATAGACTTTTTTTTTGTTTGATGGTGGAAACAAACTGGAAAGTTTCCGGTCATTTATCTCCAAACAAATAACTGACGGATTGATTACACGAGCCATCAAAGGGAGACTAACCTAATTCGTCTGGTGCAAGTCCGACTGTGACCTTATTACGAGCGGCCTGGTAGCACAGGAATCCCGTAGTAGGATAGGTTGAGCTGCTGGGGTTTCTGTTGGGATACAAAAAGAGCCCAGCTGACAATTTTCCAGATATCCGCACTGTAGCAGTAGCAGCAGCGCTGGCGGTGTCTAGCGCTGCTGACCGTCAGCTCTTCAAAAGTTATGAAAACCTCTCTAGTTTCATACGCAGATGCCAATTCAAAGTGCGTTGAAGTGGAAATTGACTGGAGAAGAGCCTCTATAATTTGTTACAAGTGCAACCCCAAGTCTAATTGGGCAATAAAAAGGCCGAGACCACCGTTGTGCACGGCACGCTCCTCCAGCAGCTCGCTGGCGGTGCTGAGGCACGAGCCAGGCCACTGGAGACGCTGGCATACGGCCTTCGCAGTCTCGGACTCTTTGTAAGAGCTCCTCCTCTTCGAGTGCTGCGTCCACGACGTCCTCTTGTTCACAAACGTTACAAACGTGGGCTCTGCCACTTGTGGTGGTGGTGGCCCACTGGCGCACAGCCGCGAGAGTGCGGCGACAGCTACACACCCCAACACCAGGCACTCGACCAACGACTTCGGAAGCGAGCAGAATGGTCTCGAGAGATCCCCACTAGCGCCCACTTGCTGACTCAAGCGTGCCTTCCAGACGCGGCAAACTGCGGCTGCGCGACGGCGCCGTGTGTGGCCGCACGAGTGGCGACGGCGACGGCGATGGAGAAGGCGATGGCGACGGTGGGATCGCCATCGGTGCCGGCACGTCGACCGCCGGCGCGTTCTTGCCCACGAGCGCGACTTTCTCGAGACACGAGTCCACCGAGTCGTCGAGGGTCGGCTTGGTGGGGTCCAGAGCGCCGATTGCGACGACGAGTCCATGCAGTGCCGCGACGTCCGCCGCGCCGGCATTCTTTGCACCGGCTATGGACGGTCGAGGCAGGCGGAATCCGGCGCGATACACGTAGTCTCCACCCCCTGTGTGATGGGGCAGGCTTTCCGAGCCGCCCATGTTGGTAGGCTTTGTGGAGCCTGAGCTGGACATCGCACTGCGCGGCCTGGGTTGGTTCGATGACGACGGAGGGAGTCCACCCGAGCGGTTCTTGACAGATGTGCGCGTATCAATCTTGTGGGTTGAGCCAGCCGAAGATGATGCGGCTGTGGACGATGCGAGAAGCTTGCAGCGGCGCATCCTGATTTCGTCCACGGATTCGACTTCAGGGTCTGTTGCTTCGACAAGGCGCCGGAACGTTCGACTGGGCTCGTTGTCGTCACCAGCGTCGTTGCCGAAATCGTCGTCGTCGTTCAGAGGACGGTCGCATGCGATGCAAGTGCCCGCGTTTGGGTTCTTCCGGTTGGGATTTCGCGGTCGCCCGACGTTCGGAAAGAGGTTGGCAAGCCCAAACGACAGCACGTAGCGCACTTTGCGCTCGAAGTGGTCGCGAAACGCGTGGATGTGACGCACGGTAGACACCACTGGACGCAGACGATCAAGTAAAACTCGCATTTTGGTCACGAATACCGTCACTTTGGCGGCGCGGAGCTGCTCGAGCACGTGAGATGCTGGCAGTTCCAGCACGAGCGCGCCGTTTCCCGTTGGTAACGCGAGCTTCGCGGCTGATAGAAAATATTTGTTCTGGTCGATGGACACGCCCGAGCCAAGAAAGCGCACGATTTTGGTGAGGAGCACGGCAAGGTCGGCGTGGATCTCGTCTTTGACCAGCACAACGCCACCGCCAGTGCTCGCATTCCCGTTTGTGCTGCTGCTTGGTCCGGCGACGAAATGCTCGAGCTTCAGGCCCAGTTGTGCCGTCTCCAACGCGAAACGCTCGAGTTTGTCATCCATGCCTGTCGCGCTCTCGGTGATCGCGAGCGAATCGACCATCGCGTTGAGCTGGTGGAACATATTGCTATTATAAGTGACGGCTTCTTGAAGCGCGTGTTGCACGTGCTGCACAGTCGCATTCGTCGCTGTGATCCGCTGCTGCGTGCCTTCGTCTCGACAGTGGAGATCTGCAAACCGATGCATGCTTTGCTGGGCCTCGTTCTTCGCCTGCTGTTGTAGTTCGCGGGCGAATTTCGTCGCCTCGCGCAGCGCATCACTGTGATCAGCCAGCAGCTGGCGATTCATTGCGATATTCGCGACGTTGGTGCTCGCGAGCACGTGAAGCTTGGGGATCTCCGCGGCCGTGCGCGTGAGTGACAGCTCGGATGACGCCGCCATCTTGCCCAATTCCTGCAGCGTCTGTTGCACTTCTTGGACTGTGAAATTCAGCTCAGTCGCTGCGCGCTTGATTGCCACGCGGTCTTGCAGTGCTTGCTCCTGTGCCTTATGAGCCTCCTCAACATGCCGAGTCAGATCTTGTTGCTGGTCTTGGGCGATCCGGGCAAGCGTCACGGCCTGCTTCTCCTGTTGGACGAGACGGCCATCGAGTGAACCGACACGCGAGTCGATCTTCTTGCCGTGGTCTTGGCAGATCTGGAGCGCAGCACCGAGAGTTGAGAACCCAGTATCAAGCACAGCGAGCTGATCCTGGTGGGTCTGTAATGAATTTTGAATCGTGATCGTGATTGAAGTCGTGCAAAAGCTCATCTTCGTGGCCACTTCTGCGACGAAATCTGTGTACGCCTGCTGCTCGCTGTCATGGCGCTGGTCAAACTGGTCAGCCCGCTCGTTCAAGGCATCGATCGCGGTCTGCAGCGTTGCATCCTGCGCTCCCGTCGTCTCATTCGTAAGCTTGAGGAGCGCACGGAGCTGCGCCATCTCGTGGTCGTGCGTGACTCCGCCTTCTTCCAGCTGACCGGTTCGGTTCTCCAGTTCGCGAAGCTTCTGCCGCATGAGTTCGACACTATCCACTGTCTCGCGTGTTGCAATCTCGACTTTGATCATGTCGGTCTGCAGCGACGAAATCGTCTCATCCACGCGACGGTGAGCAACTTCGACCCCGGCCCACACTTCCTCGATCCGCGCAGTGACGCCGCTCTCGAACTGAGCCTTCCACTGGTTCTCGGCAAGGTCGCGCCCCGCCAGTGAGCGCTCAACGTCTTGCCACAGCAACATCTGCTGGTCGCCGAGCGACTTGATCGTTGAGGTGAGCTGCACATCCACTTCAGCGCGGAAATTATGTAGATCGGCGTGCTGGGGCAGGGCAAACAGATCGCGACGCAAAGCCTCCATATCAACCTTGTAGCTACAAGATGCGATATTAGATGGCAAGCCTAGCAGCCCCTCGTGTAAACTAATAAAACGTACGCCGACTGAGCGAGTTCGTGCTGAATTTTTAGGCGCAACTGCGCCGCATGGAGATTCTCGAGCTCTTTAGCCAACTCGCCCTTGTCGGCTGCGACCCCGGACGTGGGGAATGCAGTATCGACAGTTGAAGGGGCTGACTCAGTAGTTGGAGTGGTAGCCGAGTTGCCACGCACGGTCGTTTCGGCGGCTCGTTCCAGTGTGGCGAGGCGTGCAAAGACCTCATCGAAGCGCTTCTCCAGCGGCGACAGATCTAGCGTTAGTAGTTGCAGTAACTCGCTGCTGCTGGTGTTGGGGTTTGCCTGGATGCCGCGCCAGCGAGCCGGACTCGTCATGGTCGATCAAATCGCTTTATTGTTGTGGCAGAGACTGAACTGCATTCGTCTAAGAATAAAACTATGGTCTGCCTGCCGAAATAAATACCACCAATTCGGACGCTGGCCTGGTCACAAGGCCCTAGACTGCATCATCGCGCGCTCGAGTTCATAAACCACGGCGTTCTGGCCGCTCTGTTCCGCGAGCGCGCGAGGGTCGAGTCCATCCTGGTTGGGCACAAACAGGGCGATGGCGGGTAGTGCAAGTAGGAGCGTACGCACAACATCGACGAATCCGCACCATGCAGCCATGTGCAGCGGCGTGTTGCCGCCGACGCTATCTGCATAGTCAGCGAAGTCCGGGAACACGCTACAGAGAAATGCGACGGCGGCTGTGTCGTTGCGCAGGCATGCGTAGAACAGCGGCATGCGACCGTCAGCGTCGAGCGCGAGTAGGTCGACGCTGTAGCGGTCGTGGAGAAGCCGTAGTACCGCCTCAGACGCTGCGACGTGCGCCGCAGTGGCCTGTGTGGTTGCGTTCACGAGATTAACATCCGCGATATATCGCGAATTGAGCAAAATTTCGACGGCAGGAATGCAGTCGCTGGCCGCCGCTGCATGCAGCGGCGAGTCACCATTGGCATCAGCACCGTATATCGGATCGTATGCTCCGAGGCGCGCGATGAGCCACTCAACGACCGCTGCTTGGCTCGCATAGCAGGCGTAGAAGAGCGGTGAGCGACCTTCATCGTCGCGCCAGTCGATAAACTCGGAGCCACAGGTCGCGAGTAGTGAGTCGAGGCATTCGATGTGACCGCTGAGGGCTGCCGCATGGAGCGATGACGCTAGCGACGTGTTGCAGCACTCATCGCAAGCAGGAGATGCAGCACCTGCGCCACGCGTCGGGTAGTAGTAGGCATTGTAGGTTGTGAGTGCACAGCCAAGAGGTTCAGCCACTATGGAAACCGGTAAGGTCGCGTGGATCACGGCGTAGGTCTGGTTCATTGCATCCCATCGTTGGATCGTGACGGTCAACTCGCGTTGGGCGTCGCGCCACTGGGTCTGAAAATACGTCGCAACTGCCGCGAGCGCGATTTTACCACTTTCTTGAGCGACGAGATCCATGTCACCGCACCGTGCGAGCACATCACCGTCCACGATTCCAAGTCGATACGCCAGCGAATCAGGCTGGACTTGATACAAAACGAGTGGTTCATAACACAACGAGGAGCCGGTAGACTCGCCCACGTTGATATCGTCGTTACTGGCGGTCGTTGGCCACTTGAATGGACTCAACTGGCAGCCGAGCAAGCCTTTACCTTTCCACTTGCATGGCACGAGTTGTAGCGTGCACCGTTGGACGGTCGACGGGTCGCTCTCATTTGGACGCAGCACTACAAGCACAATGCTCTGGTTCACGTGGTGCTGAACACACTCGGCAATCGCGATGATACACTTGGGAGTCGAACTGGTGACTCCACCGAAGTCGAGCACGAGGTCGCGTGCAGCGAGACCGGCGACAGCGGCCGGCGAGCGGGGCGATACACGGAGCACTTCTGCCATAGGAGTGACGCCGTCGAAACGGAGCTTTTCAAGTGACAGCACTTCTGGGGCGATTTGAACGTCGCCTGCATCCTCTGCAGGTGCGACTATTGATGGGGGCTCAATCAATTCCGTTTCAGATGCCACTGGTGGAGGCGCCTCAATGGAATCGAAAGCAGGAACTGCTGCTGGAATTGTTAGTGCGCTCGCGCCTTCTAGATCAGGACCCGTTGGCTCCAACATGTTCGCCGGATCAGTGGTAGACGTCGATGGCGGCTCAACGACCAGCTCGCCAGGATCGAAAACTGGCGGGGGATGAGCAGGTGGTTGGTCAACGATCACGTTGAGCCCGAGTGGTGGAACAGGCCCGGAAGTTCGAGCTGTCTCGAGCGGCGGCGGTCGTCTCGCCGTAAACTGCTCTCGTGTCGCCGATTCTTCTGCAGCAGCTGCATTGGGCAACACAGGTGATGGTATCAAAATCGGCGGCGGCGCATCTGAGAGTTCCCATTGCGAGCGCAATCGCTGCAGACTCGTAGTGGCGGCAGCCACGACGGTCACGCCTTCACTCTGCTGCTCCTGCTGGCGCCGCTTACCAGCCGCAGTGCGGACGCGATCTTGCTGCAGTTTGTGGATCTGCATGCGGCGTCTGCGGTCCTCCTCATAGTGTTCCTTCTGCGCCTCTCGCCGCCGCTGCGTTTCGTCTCGTTGGCGCTCCGCCTCTCGTTCTTCAAAGAGCTTCCACTCGAACGCCTCGGCTTCGATCTGTTTCTGTCTCTCCACCTCCGCCAGCCACTCGACACGGATCGCCACAGCCAGCACTTCTTCGACGTGCATCGCCGCGCATTCGATCTCGACCGCGCGAACTTCACGCTCGGCCTGCGCCTCGTCCTCCAGTTTCTTTTGCCGCGCCGCATACTCTTCTCTCGCTTTGCGGTCGGCTTCCTCTTTCAGCGCTTTCATTTTCGCCTCGAGCGCCAGTTTCCTTGCTACCTCTTTCTCCTTGGCGAGCCGCTCTTGTTCCTCCATATCTTGTCGACGCTTGCTCAAATACATTTCCCGCATCCGCGCTTCATCTTCCTGCTGCTTCTGGAGCTGCTCGGCACGGCGCGCGGCCTTCTCGTGCTGCACAACGCGCTGCGTGCGCAGTTCTTCCTCCTGCATGCGCGCACGCTCGTCCTGCCGCCGCAGCCGCGCGTCACCCTCGGGCGTGTTGACGTAATCTTCAAGTGTCATCAACTGCACTTCCACGCGGCGCCTCGCCTCCTGCTGCTTGCGCGTCTTGAGGTTGTGCGCGGCCGACACGTCGTCTCCACCAGCAGGAAGAGCGAATGTGCCGCTGCTGGCGCCGCCGCCTGGGGACTTGACGGCGCTCGGCTCAGCGCCCGAGATCGCGACCGACACGTTCATGTTGCGCAGCAGCAGCATGCGGTCCATGCCACCCATGCCGCCCATGCCGCCGCGCTGCGAGAACGCAGTCGACCGCACGGCGCCGTGAAGCGGGCTCTTGGGCGCGACCAGCGAGCGCTGCGCCGCCGACGGCGTCACTACCGCCGGCGCCGCCGCCGCTGCCTCCTCATGTGCCTGCACCTGAAGCGGGAACACGCGGCGCTTACCTCCTCCGCTCGCGAACGCCATGAAGCGTTGGCGTCGAACCCCCGAGACGAGCCGCGTTAATCAAATGGACGAATCGGAAGCGGCTGGCCCACCTGAGCGGGGCTTGGGCTTGGGACTGGGACGGATTTAGCGTCGGATGGAATTAGCGGGGGCGGCGCGAGAGCGAGCCGCAATGCGTGGGGAGTTGGTAGAAACCCACTCATCTCATCTTCGCTGGCGTCGCGCGCCTGCAGCCGCCGCCAGACGCATCAAGCGAGCCGTGGTTTCCCCTTCCGTCGAGTTTCCCCTTTGGACGGATGCTTCTTCGCGGTAACGAGGGAAACCTTGGTCGAGTGATATCACCCAGCGGAGTGCCATTCGTCTCATTTTCCAACTAAAAATGAATACGTTTTATAGTTTCTATTGCGCGACCATGCGCAGCGCCATGCCGATGCAGACCATGGAGGTGGCGACCGCGAGCGTGACCTGGTTGCGCTGGCCCTGGATCTCTTTGAAGTAGCCAGCGGACCAGAACATGGACACCATGGCCGGGCCGATGGACGAGAGCGGGTACGCCTGGTCAAAGCCCAGCGCACCCATCGAGTAGAGCTGCCCAGTGAGTCCAATCGCCCAGAGCACGCCGCACATGTACGCCGGGCGCATGACGCTGCGCGGCATCGAGCGCTTAAGCACAAAGCGGTGGAAGACTGAGTAGACCAAGAAGACGACCGTGCTCGTGAGGTAGATGCCCAGGCACTGCGAGAACACAAAGTTGAGCGGGTTGCAGGTCGCGAGCACGAGCTCGTTGCTGGCCGACGGCTTGCAGCGCTGCTGCCAGTTGGCATACGGCACGAGGCAGACGCTAAGGAAGACTCCCACGAGCAGCGCGATGACCATGCCGATGATCTTCCGACTGCGCTCGGCTTTGCGGTCCAGCAGCGCAATGTGCTCGCTCACGTCCGCCGGCATCATGTACGGACCAAAGTTGGGCAGCTCCGGGTGCATCAGCGCCTGCTGCAGCGACTCATCCTGCGACGGACGCGACGAGATCATCGACGCTGGCGAGAGGCTCGCGTGGCGGTTGTGGCGGTGGTCGAGGGGCAGCAGCGGCGAGAACTCGCTGTGGGCGGTGGACTTGGTCTTGACGGGCGCCGCCTCGGCCACGAGCGTTGGCTTGATCATGCCGTAAACGCCGATGGAGCCGAGCATAAAGAGGATGCCCAGCAGACTGAGCATCGGCGACCGTGGGATGGTCTGCTCAACGCCCAGGAGGCCAAAGCGCGAAATGAGGTAGCCCATGGTGATGTTGGTCGCGTTCCAGAGCATGAAACCGACGCCGAGTCCGAGGTTGTTGACGACCGTCGGGATGAGCAGGTTGGCGACCGCGAACGACGCGCCACCGAGGATTCCTTCAGGAAACGTGTAAAGTCCGGCTTTGGCGTATTGGTCCCAGTTGTTGCTGATGAGCCCCCACACGAGACCGACCATGAGGATGCCCGAGCACTGAAACCACTGGAAGATGATCCCATCTACCATACCAGCATGGTCAGTGAGCGGGCTTAGTAGAGTATAGCTCGGGGATCAAGCAGACCACAGCAACGAACCGTAGGTGGGATACTTTTTGGCGGGCACGTAGCACGTGCCGAAGAAGAAGACAGCGACCAACGCGCCGCCGTAGCCAGCGAGTTCACTCATGTTGTGCGGGACGTGGCCGATGGGAAACTGACCTGGAGCCGATGAGCGCTGAGCGAGAGGAGGGGAGACGCGAGCGGAGGAGCAAGCGCAACACGCGGAGCGAAATTTGTTGGTGCTGCCGCTGTTGCTGCCGCACGCCAAAAGCCAACAGATACAGAGAGACCCTCATCCCAGACGCATGTCCCATCCAGTCGTGCGTGCACCCCTCAAAGATCGCAGGAATCAGAGTGGGATGTACTGGTTTAAGCATCACGATGTATGATGACGCACCCTCTGTCATAGTTTCGTCAGGAAAGAATCACAAACTGAAATTTTGATGTCATCAATTCATGAAATCGACACTTTGGTTCGAATCATGAAAATTCAGGCTGGCATCCAGTCTTAGATTTTGAAGAAGCGTGTGACTCTGCCACCCACCGACGGTTGTTGACACCCGCCTCGACCATTCACGACCCAATATAACAAAACAAAGTGGCAGTGTTTCCTGATAACATTCGTTGTTACGAAGCGCTTGTCAAGAAGAGCTGGGTGAACTCCAATTCGGAGTCTCCGCGGCTTCAGCTGGACTGCACGTACATGTGTCCTGGACTGCGCGATGGAGGTCCAACTTGGATCTGGACTTCAAGCAAGCCACGCGCTTATTGACACTCGTCAACTCCCTCAACTGGGACAATGTTAGTCGTTTCGAGAAGATTGACAGGCGCACCACAGACAGGGGGCACATTGTACAGTACCAAGCCATCTGCTGGCTTTCATCAACTCTCAGATCATGTGGTGGAAATAATCAGACTGAAAATCACACTGATGATATCAGTGCGAGTTCGAAGACCAGCATGGCTACATGCGCTGCTAAGCGCTTGACCCACCGTCTTTGGGATGATATCCGTGGCTAACATTGTACTCCACATTGCTTCGAATCCGCTAGAGTCAAATCTCCCCAATGCCGGACCAGCATTGCTAGTCCAGCAGTTGGACCACCAGAGTACACTGTACACTGTACTGGATCATCCACTGTGGGGATGGGCTGATGACAGCCACCATAATACAGCCACCAGCCAGATAACAGCACAGAGTGAATCTCGAGCCGAGGGACAAAACTTGCGTGTGAAAATAGGACCGCGGCGCCTCAGCACAACGAGTTTCCCCTCACCGGACCATCGACGACTTGATGAAGTCCGCCAAGGGGTCCGCGCTGGCTGCTTGGCGCCACAGAAGCCGCAGAACTACGGTTTTGGCCGTGCTGCTGCTGCTGGTGATCTCATGGAGTTTCGTCACCTATGTCAAGGCGCCAAGGGCAAAATAGCTGCGCGAGCCAGACCTGTACAGCGGCTTCCCCGGGCTGCGCAGCGTCCTCCACCCGCAGACCCCGGATGTGCAGCCACTGGTGGGCGATCCACAGATGCTCGACCCTGCTAACGAGCTGTCTTCGCGCGTGGTGGAATCCACCCAGACGTTCGCTCAACTCGGCCACGCGCAGCCTGGCATCCACTACAAACTGCAGAACCGCGCCGCGCTGGACGTGGTCGAGAACCGCCAGAACGACTCGCTGTTGCTGCTGATCGTGCTCAACGACGGCGGCTCCTTGGGCGCCGACCGCATGCTCGACGACGGGTTCCGCCTGCTCGACTCGTTCTCGTACGCCAAGCCCAAGATGTCGCTCACGATGCTCACGTCCAGTATGGCCGAATTCCACCGCATCCAGCAGCGCATGAAGATCGAGATCCAACGGTACGCGCAGTTGTCGCTGCTGTTCCGCAGCGACTTCAGCGTGGACAGCCTCACGCGCGGCACCGCATGATCGCGCGGTACCGCAACTTTGCGCTGCTCTCGACGCTCGAGCCGTGGCACCAGCACGTCGTGCCGCGCGAGCTGGTCGCCGACATGGTCCGTGCCGACCGCGACATCCTCGAGCCGCTGTGCTACGCTGGCCAACCGCCGTCCGTGGCGCACGAGTACGATCTGAACGCGTGGACGGGCATCCGAGGCCGCGAACTGGGCGGCCGTGCGCCACATGAGCCGCTACAGCCAAGGCACGGAGCGGTTCATGCCGCTGGACTCGGTGGGCGGCACGATGCTCTACGTGCGCGCCGATGTGCATAGACAGGGCGTTCTGTTCCCACACCACTACTCGATCGGCAATGAGTGGGAGAAAGAAGGGTTTGATGGCATTGAGACCGGGGCCTCTGCTACGGCGCCCATTTCCTGGGCTATAAGTGCTTCGGAATCCCCTCAACGTGATCTACCATGTCTCACTAGTATCAATACATATAAAGTTGCTCTGTTTTCTCGTATATTAGTAGGCTGCTCGTTTCGGTACCTACGCTTTTCCAAACAGGTCAAGTCCAGACATTCCAGTCTAAATAGATGACCCAGACCTGTATCAATTTCTGAAAACCAACTTCTCTTGTTTGGTTGGTGGAATTACTTGTTTGAGAATCTTTGATTGGCTGCAAAGTGGCCTTGTCAGAGTGATTGTCTTTCATCGACTCATTTTCTGGACGCTTTCTCCTCCCCTGCCCGGTTCGCCGAACCAGGTTCCGAGGGGAAACCATCCACTCTTCCATGGAGAACTGAGCCACTTCTTGGCTGCTCTTCATGAGCCTCTCCCGCGCGCTGGTCTCTTCTTCGCCCATTGACTCTGCTTTCTTCATCTTCTCCGCTTCTTCCTCTTTCCAACGCGCCAACTCACGCCCATGCGCGCCGTCGCTGGCTCGGGAGAGACCACGGCCGAGAGCGGCCACTCCCAGGTGTGTTGCCGGTGTCCTTTCGCCCAAACGTCGCTCGTTGTTCCTTTCTTCTTGCGAGGGAGGGCGGGCGCTGGCGTTTGTTCCGTGCTTTTCCCGTGGCTGACGAATTGACTCGTGCTGTTGGCCGCAGCGTCGCGACCACCACCACGGCCACCACGGCCACTTCGTGCGGCCACCGCAGTTGCAGCCGCAGCCACGAGCGCTTGCACCCGCGGCGGCTGCGTCGGCGCCGCTGCCTCCGCCGACCCCCGCCGCTCGAAGCCGTCGCCGCATGCCCGCGGGGCCTAGCGAGTCGGAGCCGGCGCTCGCGCTCGCGTCCGCGTCCGCGGCGGTCCACACTGTCCACGTGCAAGTGCCCGTGCCCGTGGCCGCGGACCCGGCGAGCATCAACATGTCGCTGCGCCTCAACATCAGCGCCACCACCAACGTCGTCGCGGTCTCGACCGCGACCGCGACCACGACCACGACCACGACCGCCGCGTCGACCGCGACCGCCAACAGGCAGGCGCAAGCAGATGCGCTGGTAGCCCCCACGTCATCGCCAGCGCCGGTGACGTCGTCCGTGTCGGGGCTGCCGTCGCCGCGCGTGCGCAAGCGAAAGGGCATCGCGTACGCCAAAAAGACCAGCAGCAGCCGCGAGAAGGACAGTCTCGAGCGCCAGTCGTCCGGTGGCGCGTCGGCGTCGGCGTCTGCGTCTGGAGCAGCCGCGATGCCCGTGACGCCGCCGCCGTCCTCGTCCTCGTCCTCGCAAGCGGCCGTCTTCTCGGTGTCCAGCGCGGTCATCTCGTCGACGTCGTCCACCTCGTCACTGAATAGCACCACAGGCGGCGGCGGCGGCTCACGCGGCAAGAGTCCGTTCGAAAAGCTCAACACGCTCAAGATGCTGCTGGACTGCGGCCACCTCACGCCGGAAGAATACCAAGAGCGCAAGACGCAGATTATCAACGAAATGACCGGCACGTCGACGACCACCGAGCGGAAGAAGCCGTCGCCGCGGAGAGTGCTCCAGCAGATCATGAAGACCGTCGTGCCGCACAACCCGCCGGATTTCTCACGCACACCGAAAGAACGCGCGGAGAAGCTTAGCTTTGACGTGGACACGCTCGAGTGGCAAGCGACGTCGACGCGCGTGAAGCTCGATCTCGTGCCGTTCGCGACGGGGCAACTGCGGAATGCGTACTTTGTGGAGGAAGTCCATGAAGGAGACTCGCATCTTCACGTCGCCAAGTTCAGTATCCATCCGAGCGACCCCAGCTCTTATTTAAGTGATGTCGAGATGCAGGCCGTCTGCGCACATTACGCCGAACTGTACAACGAACACGAGCCGCCGCTCAAGGTGTATTACGCTCGCTCCTGGCTGCTCAAGCTCAAAGACCGAGGCGACTTGGTGTGTTCGGTGGAAGAGTATTTACCCGGCGCGTACGTCAAGTACAGCAACAACAATGGCTATGTCGGGCGCGAGACCAGCACGACCGAGGAGCGCGAGCGGAATACGCCGCACGCCTTTTCGCACTTCACGTTTGTCGCGTCCGACTACCGGCTCATGATCGTCGATATCCAAGGTGTGCAAGACAGTTATACCGATCCTCAAATCCATACGGCGGATGGCCGTGGGTTTGGCGCCGGGAACCTCGGCACCTTTGGTATGGAGAAATTCCTGGAGACGCATCGATGCAACGAAGTCTGCCGGTGGCTTGGCCTTAAGAGTATCAACAAAGAGTACAAGCCCGGAGGCACGGCCGCGCCGGAGTACCAAATGCCGTTTGGCGAGAAGATCAAAAAGTCGACCAACCCGATCACGGAAGAGCGCAACACTTTCTCTCGCTCGGTCACCGTCTCGGAAGCGTTCGGAGGCAGTGAGATGCTCCAAGCGGCTCTCCAGGAGGAAGAGTCGTTCTCGTCGTCGGTGTCGACCTCCGCGACGGGGTCGTCGTCGTTGATGTACGGTCAGGCGATGCTGCAGCCGTTCTTGCCGTCGCTGGACGGGAAGCTCCCTGTGGAGTCACGCCCGCCGCTGATTCGACTGTCGTCGCATGGACGAAGCGGAAAATCGGTGCGGGACGACAACGAATCGTCCGTGTTCTGGTTGTTCTTGAAGCGCCTGCTGTGTTGCTGTTGGTGACATTACAGTGAACCCAATAAACTCAGTCGTGTCTCGTTCCCTAATTTTAGCGAAAGGGTCGATTGCCTAGGTGTCGACGACCGAGCCCGCCAGGGGATTTGCGCTGTGTACGATAATGGACGGCGAGAATCCAGCGCAGAGCGATGGCGGTGGCAAAGGAGGAGAAAGAGAAGGAGTCGAGACCAAGCAGTCAACGCCAACGCCAACGCCTCAGCCGATCACCAATGCGATTCTGTCGCGAGCCGTGACGACCGCCATCAGCGAATTCGACACGACGCGCGCGTTCGACATGATGCTCTTGAACGAGCAGATGAGCGTGCTGGAGGCTGAGAACAAGTGCGTAAAAGACGAGGCCGCGTTTCTGCGCGAGTCGCTGGCCAGGCAGACGCAGGAAACGAGCGCGATGTACCACTACTTCCACGGGAAACTGGACAGCACAGTGGCCACGATCGCCCGTCTCGAAGGCGATTTAGCCGCTGCCAGTGTGGAGATGGAGCGGCTGAAAGAAGACCACGCGAGAGCCCTCGCCAGTGCGGACAGATCGTGGCAGACGCAGCTCAACACGGCCGCCGCGGATATCCAGCGGCTGCGCGACGAGCTGTTCCAGGTGACTGCGTTCTCGCAGCAGAAGCAGCACATGGAAGACCTGGTGCGGGAGCTGCAGGCCGAGCTCGAGGCGAAAAGCGCGCAGTTTGCCGCGGACAAGCACGCGCTGGAGCTCAAGGCCATGTTCGAACAGGACCGCGTGAAGAAACAACTGCTCGCGCACGTGAAAGAGTCCAAGCAGGCGCTGCTGCTGCGCACGGACGAGCAGCTCGACACGACGACCAAGCGCACGATGATGGAGAACGACCACTTTCTGAACGAGCTCTCGTTCCAGAGCAAGCAGACCGAGAAGCTGCTGCGGCGGTTCCAGCTGGTGGAGCAGGAAGCGCAGCGCCTGCGCATCGCTAACAAGATCCTCGAAGAGAACGAGCTGGTGATGGCCAAAAAGAACAATTACTACCAGAAGATCCTCGCGCAGCTGAAGAAGCACGGCGGCGGCGAGCCTCCGAAACCAGTCGAGCTCGAGGAGGCCGGGCAGCTTTCCGCCACACGAATGGATCATATGAAGAACGAGTTGCTGGCCAAACAAGACGACGAGCTGGCGGCCGCCCAGGCGCACATCCGGGCGCTGGAAGAGTCGCTGCGGCACGCGCAGCAGTGGATACGCGTGTGGCAGCACGAGAAGCAGTTTGTGGTGGCGCAGCAGGACGAGATTATCCAGTTTTTGTGTCGCGCGCTGCGAGACGCGGCAACCGATCTCGCGTCGAAACCGATGGCGCGACCAGTGGACGACGCAAGGCTGCTGGTGCTGTCAGCGTCGGAAGCCGCCCAGGCGACCACGACCATGGAAGAGTTCGTCACGTGTGTGCCAACGATTGCGCTGGATGAGCTGTCGACGGACCACACGCGCCAGATTCTGGCGTTTCTGCTCGAGAAGATGCGGCTGTACCAGCAGCAAGTGGCGCTGATCTACCGCGGCGACAGGCACTCGCCAGCGAGACCTCTGCCCGGCAAAGCCGTCCGAGAGGGCAATCGAGAGCTGCTGGCCAAGCAGCTGGGCGTCGAGCTGCCTCCGATCACGCCCCCGTCGGTCGGAGTAACGTCGCCTCTGAAAGTGAAGCGCCGCATCCAGCCGTACACAGCCACGACTGCCAATGCCTCTCGTCCTGTAGCAGCTGCGAACCAAGACTTGGTGGCAACGCCCAGCAAGCCGATTCAACTAGACGAGGACGGTGGGGTGGGGTCGCCCAGCAAGCTTCTCGCCATGGCCACGTCGCCGTTCAACTTTCTGCAGGCGACTCCCGCGCAGATCAAAAGCCCCGCCTCGCTCAAGCACGTGCCTGTCGGCTCGGCGAGTCCAACCAAGGCGGTGCCAAAGGCGGCTCGTCCTCACTTGAGTCGATCGTCTGACCTGGCGGACAGCAGCGAGATACCCATGGAACCTTTGCTGGCCGCGTTCGAGACGAAGCCTTCAGCGTGGTCCACTGACTCATTGCCCGTCTACGATGCGGCGCACTGCTCGCCCGACCCGGTGTCAGTGAAGAAGCAGGCCTCGGGCTCCAAGCGTAGAGGCTGAGCATGGCCAGGCCACCCCACTCTGGTAGACAGGAGAGACCACACCAATGTGTCTCATATAAAACTGACCTGTATTCCCACTGGACGCAAACTCTTTTCTTTGATTATTTGTTTGGATTTCAACTCTACGCGGCCTCGTCGGCGTCTTCATCGGCCTCGTTGTGCTGGATCACGCCGATCTCCACGAGCTTCCGCGCGAGCTACAGTCCATTACCCCCAAAGTCAGTTAGTCCGGCAGTTCGATAAGTTAGCTAGTTCGTCAGTTGGGTGGAACGACGCCAATCTCCGAAACGGACGCACCGCCACCGTCGGGAACGAGTCGCTCGACTTGGCGCGGTAGTTGAGTCGCGAGCCGAACGCCCCGTCGTGCTCGTCGTCGTCCTCTTCGCCCGTGAGCCCGTCAAATCCGATCACGCGCTGCGGGAACGCCACGCCGTCTTTAAAGCCCACGACCGTCGGCAGCACGCGCACCAGGAGCTTGTCGACAAAGAAAGGTGCCTTCTCGCTGTTGATCTTGAGGAATTTGCACTCGATGTGGCTCTTGGCGAGCCGCTGGAGATGCATGTCCATGATCTTGCAGCGCTCAAAGTCGCGGTGGTAAAAGTGCACGAGCACCAACGCGCTGGCGGTCACCTCTTTCAGGAACTCGTCCTGCGCGATCTCGCGCAGCTCGCCATGGCCCATGGCCAGCAGCGCTTGCTTCTGCTCGAACTGCGACTTGAGCTGCGCCAGCCGGCGCGCGCGCAGTCTACAATGGCCGTCGAGTGTTGGGATTAGTGCCATGCATTGAATGTTCCTAACTGGTCGAGTAGACTACGGTACGTACCTCTCCAGCTCGGGATCCTGGTCCAGCTCGTCCAGTAGCGCGTCGTCATCGTCGTCGTCCTCGCTGCCGCCACCACCGCCGCTCTTCCTAGTAGCGCGCGGCAGTGCCGGCAGCCCGTAGCCGTCGTCTTCAAACTCGTCGTCGTCATCGTCGTCGTCGTCGTCGTCGTCGTCGTCTTTATTTTCGTTGGATTTCTGGGCGCGCACGAACGCGTCGCCGCGGCCGCTGGACGCGTTGGCGTCGGCGAATTCGCGTGCGCGCGCCATTCGTTTCTTCTGCTCGGCGCTGCGCTGCGCGGCGGCGGCGCGCTGGCGCACGGCCACGCGGTCCTGGCGCGCGTGCTTGAGCTTGAGCTCCTCCATCGCGTCCTGCATGCGGTCCGACGCCTCCACGTGCGCGGCCGAGTCGAAGAGCCCGGAGGTGTTGACCATCGAGAACTTGGAGGCCATGGTGCTAGCGGCGTGCTGCTGTGGGGAGATACGGGGAGGAGGGGAGGAAGCGAGCTCTTGTGCGAGATGGACGAGCTCTTGGCGCCAATTCGTTCTTTGGTTCGTGTTGGTTTCACTATGGATTTAGAGAGGTCATTGCGGGATCCGATGAGCATCGTAATAGGTCATAGTATGAGTTATTACAGCCGAGAAAACGATTCGACATGGGCGATAATGAATTCAGATAAAAGAAGAGACCCCTCCTTATTGACAGGCGCAATTATAATTGAGCGACCTCTTCCTGGCAGTTGCCTTGCGCGTGACTGTTCACGACACCCAGCGACTCGCAGCAAAGATCGCGGCGGACGACTCTTTGGCGGAAACGTCGCCTCGCTGTGGGTTCCCATCATTTCGAGTTGCAGCGCGCGTCGGTGGAGTTGATCAGTTGGCCACGAAGAACCAACGTTGGGCGTCATTTGAGCTGTTGGATTAGCAGTCATGATGCAGCGCAGCAAGAGACTCGCGCTCATCGGCGCGCTGCTGGTCGCGTATGTAGCCACAACGCCAGAGTTCATTGGCGGCACCGAGCAGCGCAAGTTGGTGGCGGCGATAGACTTGGCGCCGGACGTCGTGGGCGGCGGCTTCATCGCGTCGCCTCCGGTGCTGAGGGCCGCGGAGGAGATCAACGCCGAGCAGCTGATTACAGACGACGAAGGCGAAGGCGAAGGCGAAGGCGAAGGCGAAGGAGAGCCGCTAGCGCTTGCCGCCCGTGAGTCGGTGGACACTTCGGACTCGGCGAGTGGATCCGGATCCAATGCAGCGAACCAGCCCAAGCCGACGCCGCAGTCGACCACTCCCGGTGTAACACCAGCAGCCACGACGCTTGCACCTCAACCGACGCCAGACAGCACGACGACCGAAGGAGGCACCTCCGGAACTTCTGGAACCTCTGGAACCTCCGGCACGTCTGGAACGTCGGGCACATCTGGAACGTCGGGCACATCGGGGACTTCTGGAACGTCAGGCACAACCAGTGGAACGACCACTACCACGTCGGGCGGCACCACCACCGGCACGACCGCGAGCGACAGCACGAGCAGCAACAAGTCAACGACCTCGACGGGCGTCGGCGCGACTCTGTCGGGCGCCGCGATCGCGGGCATCGTGATCGGCTGCGCGGCCGCCGTGGCGCTGGCGGTCGGTGCCGCTGTGATGCTCAAGAAGCGGAAGGCCAAGCAGCGCGAGGAGAACATGTTTGCGGATCTGGGAGACAACGGCGCGTCGGCAACGGACTACGCTGCGATGTAGCATCCGTGTTCGTCGACGGAGCCAACAGCGAGGACATGCAGTCAACAAACCACATACATGTGAGATCGGGACCAGGAGCTATTCCACTCAGATGGCTACATTTACATGTTCTACTAAACCCGAATGTCAAGAACAAACGTTAATAACCCTTGCCAGACTTCCAGCCCGGCAGAATGATGGTAATCGGTGATCAGAGGCAGGCAACGATTCCAACAGGAGCCTCAAAACATGCGTCGTCCGTGGACGGCGTCCACAGCGGCCGCGCTGGCTGCAGCCGCCGTGGTGGTTGCGTCCGCATCCACAGCGCCAGCCACACCCGCGTCCCCACCGCTGAGGATCATCGCGACCCCGTCCTCTCGCGGCGGCTCGAAGTCGTTCTTCGAAGCAGAGAACGGTTCTCCGCCGTCTCCCGCCCCCGTTGGTTTACTTTGGGCGCCACTCAGCGACCGCAGCGGCTTCAGATTCTCTTCTCCGCTCGGTGGCGTCCACATCTCTTTAGACGACGATGATGACGATGATGAGGATGGCGATGATTCGGGAGACGCGACCAAGATCCGCGTCAAGCCCTACAAAAAACACTGGAACATCAAGCTCCCGTTTAAAGCAAGCCACAACGAGGACAGCGACGACAGCGACGACAGCGACGTCTGGCAGCGTCCCTTTTATGCGAGACGGCTAAACCGGCAAGCCATCGGTCTGACTGTGGACGTGTCCGCGCGGACTTTCGTGCGCGCCATGTCGTCCGAGGAAGTGGACGACGACGATGACAAGCTCGTGGCCAAAGTGGTCGTCCGGGGCGATTCCCAGGCGGTTGTGGACGCCGCAGTGGAAGTTGTGGCCGCCAGCGACGCCAACGGCTCGATTGCGTTTCGTGTCCAGCAGTCTGTATCCGGTTCTAGCGCTTCACCCATCTCTGGACGAATTTTGATCCAAGTGCTGGTCAACACGAACGGCTTCAGCTTGGCCTCGGCCAACGTCTCGGGTAGCAGCGTCGTCGTCGTGGAAGACTCTCTGAACCGCCGTGGTCTGTTAACTGGCTCGACCGCGTGGACGTGGACGGCAAGTGGGGAGAGCACACTACTGATGAATCTCCAGCAGTCAGTGATGACGTCATCGCTCGTGGTGGCCGCGAGCGGATCGTCCACACTTGTGGTCCAATCGGTTGCGACTGTAGTCGCCGCGGACCTGCAGCTCCACCACAGCGACCGTGCGACGCTCGCGGTCATCGCCCAGCGGATCACGGCCACAAGAATCTCTTCCTCGGTCCACAACGTGGACATGAATGGTGGCCGCGCGTGCGTCCACACTGTGGCCCAATCAGCTGCCACTTTCGTCTCTGCTGAGATCTCAGGTGATGGTGCGCTGCTGGAATGGAGCACCGAAAACCGATTGCGCGTTGCCTGTGAGCTGATCAATGTCTCGATCCACGGCCGCAGCGCACGCGTCGACGCCGGCGCGATCCAGTGCGCGGTCGCCAACGCTACGGTGGACGGCCGCGGCAGCGAGGCGGTCGTCAGCGCTCGCGAGCAGCTCATCTACTCCATCTCGCCCGACGCTACGGTCACGTACACTCAGGAGCCAACGGCGATTTTCGGAAAAGGCCCGGCGAGCAAAGCCACAGCACAACACGGCGACGAGCCGCAGTCGATGTGCTCGATCAGGATGCTGGCGGAGCAATTCCCACTCCCACTCGAGCGAGCGGTGTTGGTCACTATACCTCCTAGTCAAAAAGTGTCCGCTGTGGAGCGTGAGTCGTTACCAGAATCAGACCATGTATCTGCTGAGACTGTCAGCAAACCCACTGAGGTGACCATACCAGCGGTGGCTCCAGTGGCAAGTACTGCCACGAGCTCCGGAGCCGCCTCCTCAGCAGAAGCGACTGCATCTGCATCTGCAACTGCTAGCGATGATGCTGGATCAAACGCTGTAAACGACGGTTCGACGTTTGTGACTGGCTCCCTGCACATGCTTGGATCGATCCCCTACTTCGATGCGATCGTGGTCTTGCTCGCGTCTGCGTGGATTCTCCACCACTTGCTGCAGTGCTATGATCGGCGCCAGCGTCGGCGTCAGTACACGCCGCTGGCCGAGATTGGCCGAGGGGTGGTTAATGATGATCGCGTGTGGATATGATGGAATGCCGACAAACAAAAACAAATTGGAATTGTGAATTGAAAGTGGTGAATAAAACTAAATGATGCGAATTCGGGTTTGAGTACGCGCAGTTTCCCGCCGTAGTCCTTGGCGAGTTCTACCAGAAAATGCGCGCCGAGACCGAGCTCAGCAGGGCACATCGTCAGCTTCGTACCCACAATGGCGCGAGAGGGCGACGAGCAAGTACTCCCTCACAGACTCGAGCGGTTGAAGAGAGAGAGAGAGAGTAAGCAGCCCACGATCAGCGCACGCGGGCTGCTGCCGCCAGTGGCAAAACCCAGTACTTGGCGTCGTGGCCGCAGAAGAAGAAGAGCTAGACGAAGTGCACGACCACGAAGGAAGACTGTCTCTCTGACTCTCTCTGTGGCTGTCTCTCTCCTTGCGTCCACCGCTGGCGCGGCCTGTTCATCGGCACTGCCACTGAAGTTTGTAGGGATTAAAACCCATGCTCACACCCTACTGGTACAGGGAATCCGAGCCCAAGACGATGGAGTCAGGGGCGTCTCGTTTGTGAGATCTCACTAAGTCTGGACCTCTGCTCCCACCCAGGCGCGTGGCAAAACACGAAACCCTCCAAGAACAATAATTGAAAAGGCTAAGAAAATTTCTGCCACTTCCCAATAATGGGTGCAGATCTGATGTGTCCACTTCACATGGGCTGCCAAAATGTGGACCACATCATCTTCAATTTGGCTCTTGCTCTGTAGCTGCTCGGCCAATTCCTTACAATAATGGACGCGTTCGAGTTCCTCGAGACGCTGCCGAACGCGACGCTGGAGCGCTTGTATGAGGACCCGTGGGCCTGCCAAGCCGTCTTCCAGGCGCTGCCGGCGCTCGCGCAGCAGTTCGTGATGCGGCTGCTGCCCTTCGACGCGCCCGTCGCGCTCCATGCGCTCGCCAACTGGCTCCACGCCGAGCCGTCCACGCCTGGCAGCGGTAGCGGCAGCGGAGAGCTGGAGCTCACGGCGGCGTCGCCCACTAACCGTCTCCACGCGACCGCGCGGATGCCGCCAGCCTTCCACGTGGCGCTGCACAAGCTCACGCGGCTGCGCGTCTTCGCCGCCGTCGGCCAGGACACGTACCAGCTCCACGCCGCGTTCCAGCGCCAGCTGCGGGTGGGTACATACTGGATTCCGATTGCTCTGGTGCTGTGATCAAGCAAATTTCTCTGACTGACGGATTCGTTTGGCTTGGTACTCGCACTTGGGGACAAACAACAAAAGCACGCGTTGAGTCATTTGGGTGGCTCGCCGTGGGAGCAAGGCCGCGCGCGGTTGCCCAAGACCACGGACGTGTACTCGGCCGCCGACCTCGAGCGGTACGCGCGCGCGCGCTGGGACGCGGTGCTGCACTTCATGGTGGGCTCGACGGCCGTGCAGGAGCCACCGCAGTCGGTGGTCGACATCCTGCTGCGCACGCGGCTCATGCAGCAGAGCGCCGACTCGCGCGCGCTGCACATCACGGACACGGGCTACGAGTTCATGCTTAAAGACATCCACGTGCAGATGTGGATCTTCATGCTCGAATACATCCGCACGCTGGACAACGCCGGCGCGCTCAAGCAGGAAGACATCCTGCAGTTTTTGTTCCAGATCAGCTACTGCCAGACCAACGAGAGCTACGCGGTGGCGGACCTCACCAAGACGCAGCAGCTGCTGCTCGGCGATTTCATCAACTTTGGGCTATTGTACCGCCCCAAGACCACGTCGGACCGGTTCTACACGACCAGTCTGGCCGTGAACTTAATCTTCGGCGGCGCGTCGTCTGTGAGCCACAGCTCGCGGCGGTCGGCGCGGCTCGCGCTCGACTCGACCCGGCAGCTGTTCAGCAGCGGCGACGCCTCGCACGGCTCGGAGCTCACCGTGGTGGTCGAGACCAACTTCAAGATCTACGCGTACACGTCGTCGACGCTCCACATTGCGATGCTCAGCGTGTTTGTCGACATCGTCGCGCGCCTGCCCAACATGGCGATCGGCTTCATCACGCGCGAGAGTCTCCGCTCGGCGCTGATCCACGGCATCTCGGCGCAGCAGATCTACGACTTTCTCATCAAGCACGCCCACGCGCGGATGCGCGGCAACAACCCGGTGATCCCGGAGAACATCGCCGACCAGATCTACCTCTGGGAGCGCGAGCGCAACCGCGTGCAGTTTCTGGGCGGCTCGCTCTTTGACGGCTTCGACTCGAAAGACGAGTTTGAGCGCGTGCTCGAGTACGCACGCGACCTAAACGTGCTCACGTGGAACGATCCGATCCACTTTAAGCTGTCGATCTCCACTGCGGGCATCGACAGCGTGCGCCGCTTCATCCAGCACAACCAGCGCGCTGGGTAGGCAGCGAGGAGGACGAAGGATGGCTCGAGACGGGGAAGGGAAGGGAAGACAGGCGACGAAACGCCAAAATTTAATTTTGATTGTTCAACTTCCATTTTCCATTAGATTTCTGCGATGAAGGGTGCGTGAGTGCCATGAAAGCCAGTGAGCAGCTCAATGCACACACGCGCCTATGCAGGACCACGGAAGCCTCGGGCCGCCCTACCCGGTAGTCAGTGCAGCGCCGTCCACTCTCTTTGTATTACTTATACCGAAACTGTCGCTGAAGCTGCTCATCCCGCGCCATCTCTGCTCAGGCGCCAACGAGAGTTCGGAGCGAGGCGCGACCACGCGACAGCGCGACAGCGGCTGCGAAAGAGAGAAAGAGAACGAAAGAAGGTGATCGAGTTCGAGTTCTTGCGTGGCAGCAGCGCCTGTCGACCTACAGTACAGTACCTGAGCCTGAGAGGTGAAGAGCGAGACGGGACGGAATCCAATCGAGGGACCACTGGTCGACGTACCTGTTATGTGCAAGTGGACAACACGCCAGACAGCATCGCATCGCGTACAGAACTGAGCGAAAGTTGGCTAGAGACGCAGAGAAAGGGCAACAGTCTGGGGGCTTGACGAAGTGCAGTCGCTCCATCTCCGACGGCGGGAAAGTCAGGCAGGTCCGGCGAGTCAGGCCAGCGTTGAAGTGTGCTTTTGCATGCGCAGAACAGCAGACTCTGTCGGTCGCAGTCTTGATAATTGATATATCAACTTCTAACGTTTTCGAAGCCAACAGCGAGTGCACGATGGAGGAACCTCCACCTTTCCGCGGGCCATTCGTTCCCAACGATTCCACATTTGTTTGGGTATTAGGTACTGTTCGCAATCTACTTCACTGCTCCTCACCGCTTTCCAAGCAGGTCAGGCACGCGCACTTCAGCTCTTGAACGACACGACGACAAGGTGAGATCTATTAGCCGACCAACACTCCAACCACGCCAACCACGACGACGATTTCGAGACTCGTACAGTACAGTGTACGGACATTTAGTACACCGCACAAGGGGACAAAGCGGTAGCGGGGGACCCACCAGACCGTCTACAGGATCGCTTTGAGTCCGGATTGACGCTCTTCCATGTGCGGAGAGCTACGAGGGGCAGCTAGGATTCGATCCGCTCAGGAGGAGCTCATTTTCCAATTGAATCCCTCGGCAATACATCACTCGCGTGGCCAGTATGCTCTTCGATCTCCCCTTCACGATCTCCTCCCACCACTGCGCATTCTACGAAGCCGACGCGATCAAAATGGGGGTGCTCTCGATCCACGAAGAGGCCTCCACGATGGAGATTGACCCTGTCTTCGTGGACGAGGAGCTTGCAGCGGAGCTCATGCATCTCTTCCCGTCGCCAGCCGATCTCAAGCTCTCTACGCCGCGCGTGAGCGCCGTCTCCAGTGTCTCTCCACGCCTCCCGTCACGCCCGTCACAATCCCCGCCGCACCAGCTCAGGCGCGCCACGCAGCCACCGGCTCGTCGCCGTCGCTGCCGCAAGCGCTCGGCTCTGCAGAAGCAGATGGAGAACGGCAAGCGCCGCCTCAAACAGGTCCGTACTGCTGCTTGTTATATTTTGTGAGTGTGAGTGGTGGAATGTTGGAACCAGGATCCTGACTCGTACCAATGATGCT
>JAADWZ010000385.1:0-29723 GCA_023336445.1 Pythium dissimile | reverse complement strand
CCCCCCCCCCCCCCCCCCCCTTGGCGCGATCGCGAGGCGTGAGGTGAGGCACTATGACCACTATCGCGCTTGACAACCGACATGTCTGCTAGTCGAGAATTTGTCTGGAATTTGGACTTGATGTCGAGACCCGTCTGGAGGTTGTCACGTGTGTGTGTGGCGTCGAGCGAGAGAATACTAACTAATTGGCATTTTCACGAGCTCCAGTCACGTGAACTATATCGATAGTGGCTGCATCTCAAGCGCAACGCTCTCGAGGCAGAGTCCATGATTGCGCTAGTCGATCAACTTCCGCACCTGGGTCAGCCTTTCGCGACACTACTGCTTGAATTGATACTCACATTCCGATCACTTTCTATCTTCACACCTGTAAAAATGAGCCCAGAAACGTATTTACGCTTTCCTCCTTTTCATCCAATCACCTCCCTCATTCGACTCCCCACACGCGCCTCAGATGTGTGTTGTGTGTGGCCGGCGGTGGCGCCTTCCTTGGGCGGGCCGTCCGTCCGTTCGATATCCGCTGAACCAGCCTTGTGTCCCCCCCAACGCTCAAGCTCCTCAGCATGTTCTCCTCCCGAGCCCTCTCGCGCGCGATCCACACGACGGCGCGCCGCGCAGCCGCCGCCGAAGGCTCTGCTGCCACGGCCACCAAGGTGACGCTCAACCTGACCACGCCGTACCAGGCGTTCTTCAAGAACGCGCCCGTGGACCTCGTGCAGATCCCGTCGGTGGACGGCGAGTACGGCGTCACCGCCGGCCACACGCCCATCATCTCGCAGCTCAAGCCAGGCGTGATCAAGGTCCACGTCGAGCGCGAGAGCAACGTCCAGAGCTTCTTCACGGCCGGCGGCTTCGCGCTCACGCACGCCAACTCGACCACGGACATTGCCTGCGTCGA
The DNA here is from genome assembly GCA_023336445.1 of Pythium dissimile. Lineage (NCBI taxonomy): Eukaryota > Oomycota > Peronosporomycetes > Pythiales > Pythiaceae > Pythium > Pythium dissimile. The sequence continues at coordinate 28,825 of JAADWZ010000385.1, read as the reverse complement.
GCTCGTCAAGCTCGAGGACGTGGACCCGGTCGAGGCCGAAGCCGGCCTCAACAAGTACAAGGCCGCCGTGGCCCAGCACGCCGAAGGAACCCCGGAGAAGGCCGAGGCGCAGATCGGATACGAGGTCCACGCCGCGCTCGTGCTGGCGCTCCAGGCGAACTAAGTAGGATCGTGTCGGGAAAGTCGGCTTGAGGATAAATCCCTCTTCCCGCCTACCGTCGGTGCTGATTTTTGTATACATCGGCGGTAGAGGAGGGGCGATGTTTTTTTTCTCCTCCTGTGCTTCCAGCTCTTTGACTGCTTGCAGTCGCTCGATTCCTACTCAGCCCGTATGCCAGTGTGGAAGACGGTTGGGGGAAAGTGTCCCAGTAGCTGATACAGACAGGATCGGGGGAAAAATCGTCCTCGAGTCGATAATGCCAAGTAATGAATAACAAAAACCAATGCAAACGCGGGCTCTATTGGTGTGTCAACCAGATTCGGGGTCCACGCGCAACTTCAAATTGGCTTTCATAGTGGCGTTCTACTGCAACAGGTCGCGACTCTGAAAGGTTGCCGAATGCGACGCTTTGGAGTCCAAACCTACCAACATCTCAATTCCGTCGGAGCTGTTCACAACAAAATACTAGATTCCAGCAGCGAGTCAGCACCAATGGTGGATGCCGATGTGCCGACCGGGCGAGGAAGCCAAGTGATTAAGGTCGTGCTGCCCACGTTCATCATGGCGCCGACCGAGGACGAGCGGTGCGGAAGCAGGCTTCAGTCGTTGTGTGTAGATGGAATTTCTCAACCATCTTGCTCTGGTGATTTAGTTTCCGCCGCAAAAAAGTGTCCAAGATCGTCGCCGAGGTACTTCAGAAGGAGCTCGACGGCAAAGAGTTTGACGAGGACGACTGTAAGCAGTGGAGCGTCGCCATCGCGGACGCCGTCAAGGCGAGAATACGCCAGGACTGCAACTTCCCTCGCTATAAAGTCGTCGTGCAGTCGTTCATCGGCCAGCAAAAACTCCAAGATGTTCGCATCGCGTCGCGGTGTCTGTGGGACAACGACAACGACAATCACGCGTCGGCAACGTACAACAGTGTGAGTGAAACTCTTGTTCTGGAGCATCTGCCGAATCCGCCTTGCCTGCCTCACGCAATCGCTGGCTGTATCCATCTGCAACAGCAACACATTTGGGCGACCTGCGTAGTATTCGGCTTCTACGCAGACTGAAGACGTCTCCAAGCCAAACAACGCGGAACAGGTTTATACTTCAAATGGTCGTTTGTTTATTACTTTGTTCTGGTGGCTTTGTATACAGTAAATATCCCGTCGAAATTATCACAGCGACACCCGTTTTCGTGGGGGATCACGATGGAGCTTGTCATTCTTCTTCGGGCTTGCTTGTTCGTAGATACATACAATATGGAGTTGCGGGCTGGCTAGACGTACACTTCTTTCTTGCTTTTGTTTTGGTTTTCTCCATGTCGGTCTTCCCACTTTAGAGCACACCTGGGTCCTCGCGACTTCTTCCTTCCTCAGTCTTCTTCTTCGTCTTCTACACGTCACGCTATCAAAAAGCTTCGCACATACATTGGCGCCGGATCTGCTCTGGTCGACAGCAGCTGATCTGCCTGCTAAAATCATCAACATCTCTTCCCAGTCGCACGCTCTTCGGGTTTCACAACTCGGTCAGTTCTTGTTCTCTATCGCATCGATCTTGTGGAGACCAAAGAGGCTTGCACATATCGGGTCGATGCTCAAATCATCCTTCTTCTCTACTACCTAGCACATCGATTGGCTGCTCGCATTGGCAGCCACAGTCGGTCGATCACTCGCTGTTCCCCGTCAGCATTTCCCAGGTGATCTGCAGGTCGAGGTCACCTTCGTGCGTACACAGGTGGTCCAGGTTGCCCAAAATGAGCTCCACTTCGAGGCGCAGCTCGTTGATCTTGGGGTACGTGATAAACTTCATCGACTTGCCGTGACACCGCTCGAGCGCCTGCATCTTCAAGTTGATCAGCGCCTCGCGCTCGGTCGGTCCGTCACCCAGCGAGATGATGTGTCGCGGCAGCGAGTTCTCGTCGTCAAACGTCTCCCAGATCGGGAACACTTCGTGGTTGAAGGCCTCGATCTTCCATCGGCGTGGGCAGTCCGGGTACAAGTATTCATAGGTGGACCGCGCGGAGATGACCTTGATGTGCGTGGTGAGCAGCGGCACGACGCGGGGCATGAACAGCGAGGCCGAAAGCTCGACCCAGCCGGCCTCGGCAGCCGTGACGATCACGACGCGGCCGTAGCTCAGCGCCTTCTGGAGCAGCTGCACCACGCTGTCTTGCAGCGCGTCCAGCTCGGTCTGCACGTCCTCGGGGATGGACGGCTTCTCGTTCACGTACTTGGGGCAGAGCCCGTGCTTGGCGATCGCGCTCGAGGCCATGAGCGTGTCGTCTACAGCAAAGAGAGTGAGCAACTGGGTGCACCCACCGCTCGGCGGCGGCCTACTCACCCCAATCAAAGAAGATGACGGCGTGCTCGCGCTGCTTGACCATGGGCGCCAGCGGCACGACGCTGCTCACGTCGAACGCGTCGAGCGAGAGGCTGCTGCGTGCGTCCTCGACGCACACGTCGCCGTTGGATCGACTGGTGTTGGGAGCCATGGCGGACGGCGGACGGCGGACGGCGGAGGAGACGGGAGGGGAGGGGAGGTGATGTGGTTGCAATCAGCGGAACGGAGAACGGCTTGAGGGAGAACCGTTCTTGTCGGAGAACGGGGGACGCGGAACGAAACGAAGAGAGGAGAAGAGAGGAGGGGGGGGGACAAACAACGAGGGTTCCGAAGTCTGTGGGTGTTTTGAGTTTTGGTCGACGGCCGGGCGAACGAACGAGCGATGCGGATGGAGGTGCGCGGCGATGTAGAGCGTGTCGTACGTCAGCGAGATGCAGTGCAAGCGCTTCTCGTGTCTCGCTCTCCCGTTGACCGAAACCAGAACTGACTTCCGCCCCACACAACCAACCTCGCCCCGCAAACGCAGAGAGAGCCCGACCAAGAGAGAGGAACCGAAGCCCGTCGGAACACTCGCTCCTGGTGCTCTGTCTCCCTATCCCTAATTAGTGTTCCAACCAATTATGAACGCAGAAGGAAAACATTGACCAACCGTTGGTCAATATCAGGACGTTGGATAGGGGTCCTATGGAACGCTCCTTTGGGGTTTTTCCAGCGAGAATGAAAGTGGCCAGTAGAAGAAGCAGAAGTGAAGGTTGCAGGTGGAGAGCCGCCCAAAAGGGGAGGGGCAGGGTTTGGGGCTGCACTGACCAAATCAAAAGTCAACTGAGAATGCTGATCATCTCTGTCTCTCTGATGCACAAGCTTGACGGAGTCAAGGCAAGGCTGGAGCCGTTGGAAAAAGGTCGAAAGCACTGAAAATGATTGACGCAAGATTTCTCCTGTATGCTTCCAGCGTTCGAGAATGGCGGAACGTGCCTGTACCCTTCCTCCATGAATTGCGACAGTGCATGGTCTCACTTCGCGACAAATCTCAACAAAGCAACCTGTATTGAACACATTTCAGACAGGGTCAGTTGTGTCTTGTTGGCTGATGGCAAAGGGAGATGGGACGGGATTACTTATTCGGGCTCATCATGTATACGATTGGATAAATTTCTCATGTACCCATCTACTATTGGTTGAATATTGGTTCAAATTTGGCCCACCTTAACGAAAAATGAAGGATCAAGTGTCGAGTCTCACAGGCAGCTGATGAGTGCGTTGGAAACTTTCGAATTCTTACTCTGTCTACGTTGTGCACTGACGAGATGGATTGTTTTGTTCAGGAATCTCAACACAACAAGACTCCCTCCCTCTGAGATCACATGGAATCCTCTATAACTAGTGGTTCTCACGGCTCGCAGGTAGGTAAAAATAGGCAAAACTAGCCAATGAGAGCCTACGTTCAGGATACCGTCAGCGACAGATTTGCCTGCGTGCCTCCAGCGATTTTCGCTGGAGGTACGCAGGCAAATCTGTAGGTATCGCTGATTAGTTCCAGTTTTGCATCATTCAATACCTTGGCCTGGGCACTATCCGATCCCAAGTTTCGAATCTTGTTGCTGGAAAATGAAAGCCGCAGAGCAACATGGGGATCTGCAGGCAAACATATCCTCACAGTCGGAAGGTTGTAGGCACGCTCTGATTGGCTAGTTCTACCTACTTGCTAAGTATCTACCTGCGAACCGTGAGAACCACTACTGTATCAAATCAAGCTGAAAGTTCCCTGGCAGTGGGCACACCTCAGTACGCAGTACAGTGTACCCACTCGCCCCGCGACATGGGCAAATTGCTGCAAGAAAATCGTTCGCCGCCTCTATCTCAACATGCGAACTAAAACAGAAAAGACCGAAACGCCTGAAAATCCATCCACACTCTTGTGCCACATGCCACTGGAATGGAGCTGAAACGTTGGATCTAGAAGTGGCCACCCAAAATTCTGAGCCAGAGCGCTCCAGATAAATGTCGTGGACAGGCTTGACCGCCGTCCGATGCGGTTTGCAACGAATTTTCGCCGTCGGCGCCTTCGCCCGCCCCCGCCCACCAATCGGCATGTACTTGGCAAGTACACGCTGCTGCTCTTGTGGAGAGGGTTCCCTCACCAGTACTTTGCTCTTCTGCACCCCAACCAGATAAGCAACACAGTAGACAGCACCACATCTCGGTCAATTCTCCTCTTTCTTGGGATCGTCTTTGCTGAGCTATGCTTCTGATCTTCAACACATGAAGCGCCGGACAGCGACCAGCTTCTCTTCAAGGCGCGGATCAGCCAGTAGCAAACTCGTCGCTGGATGTCCATTTCATCCTCCACACAAGTCGTTGCTGCTAGAGATTGAGTGAAGTTGGTGCTTGAAGAACAAGAACCTCCAATGTTTGAGCTTTAATCGTCGGGAATGCACTCAAAACCTTCACGGCGGGCATGTGATGTTCGAGGCTGCTCCAATTTGTTTGCGTCTCGTCAGTACTGGACTGGGGCGAACATACCTGGCAATTCGAAGTATCTGTGGACCAGGACTCTCCTTCTGTGGCTGACAACTGGCACCCCTACTGTCTGGACAAGAGGCTACTCGCAGATCTTGCAAGCTTGATCACAACGATTCCACTTCGTGTTGAGCCTGTTATTCCCCGACGTCACTTTGCGCGAGGTCGACCTAGGTCAGGGTCGCATGGTCATCTGGAGAACGATGCTGATGGTGATCGAGCAGATGAAAATTCAGAGATTCGTTCAAGGTTTCCCAGGAGTCGGTCAAGTTCTTGAGCTGACGATGATACGGCTGACGAGTTGCTCGTTTTTGGAGTGGGGGGTGCTCCTCGGGCAGTTGGCGAGGTTGTGGGCGGGAAAGACGAGTATCGACCATCGCGAGGTGACAGTTTTCGTAGATCAGAATGAGGGTCCATCGACTGGCCACGTTGCTGCTGCTGATGGAAACTGGCGACTGCCTGTTGAAGTCTTTCGATGGTCGAATTCTTTTCCGTGATGTCACGCAGAAGAGTCTTCTCGTTTGCCAGAAACACAGTCGTGCGCTTGCGCTCGTCGTCTAGCTGCCCTTGAATGGCTTCGATCTCTTCGATGAGCTCAGCTGTATGCGCTTCGATCGTCGATTTCATCTCTTCTTGGCACTTCACAAGCATGGAAACTCGCGTGATTGCTTCATCTCGTTGTCGATGTAAGATGTCCTTCTCGTTCTGAGCCCGCTCCACAGATCGCTTCAGTTGATGCACTTCACCTTGGTAGCTCTCTTTCAACGACGTCACCTCGTGAAGCCTTCTCTTCAGGCTGTCAGTCGAGTTGGCGTCTTCACCCGCAGTGCGCTGAACTCTTGAAAGAGCGCGGCTCAATTCGTTTCTCTTCGTCTTTTCTGCGTTCAGTAGAGTCTCAACCCCAACGATCTCAGCCTCGTAGCCCTTGAGTTGTTTCATAAGAGCAACGATCTTGTCCCCCATTTCTTTGTTCCGGTTTGACACGCTCTCAATACGACTGACCAGCTTCGCAACCTGCTCTTCGAGTGTTCTCCGCTCTCGAAAAAGTTTCCGTTCCCGTTTTCCTTTCTCGTCTTGGTTACTGGATATAGTTGCGCGAGCCTCGTCGAGTTTGCGCTCTAGATGCTGGATACGTTCTTGAAGCTTGATCATCTCACGGGCAGACGCTTCGATCTCGAGATCTTTGCTGGTAGCCATTTTCTTGACATTGTCAATAGTAGATTCATGCACAGAGATCTCATCTCGCATGCCGATGAGCTGAGCGTGCTGCTGTGACTTCTCAGTCTTCAACGACGCTATCGTCTCACGCAACTTCTCGACCGCTAGCTGCTCCGTTGTTATTCGCTTTTCGAGTTGAGTTCGTAGCGCAGAGATTTCTGTATCATGGTTGTTCTTCTCTTGATCAAGCAGGTAAACCTTCATTTCTAGTTGCTTGGCGGCGTGGGCATCATCTTCTCGTCGTCGCAGTTCTTCGTACAAGTCGTCAATCTTTTTTCGCAGCGCCGATGTGATCTTCTCGTGCTGAGCCTGAGCTCCCTGCAATTCGTCAGCTGCAGCATTTCGTCGAGCCTCAGACACTGCCAGCAACTGCCTCGCTTCAGTGAGATCTTGTTGAAGCTGCCCAACTTGACAAATTAAGGAGGAAGCGGTATTCTCATCTTCAAGCAACTCCTTGAAGCCGTAGTCAAGTTGCTCGGCCAAAGACGAGCGAGTGTCAAGCAGCTGCTGGTACTTGCTCTGCGATCTTGAAACTTCAGCCTCGAGCTGCCGAACTGTCGACTTCAGTGTGCTGATCTCTCGAGCCGAGTGCTGCTCACTTGATTCTTTTCCGAGCATTTCGTCTTGAAGGCGGTGGATGAATCTCTCCTTCTCCGCCAGGCGAGTGCTCAGAAGCGTGATCTCCTTCGACAGCGAAGCTTTTTCCGCCACCAGCGCATCTTTCTCGTGCTTGAATTCCGCGCGTAGCCGTTCTTTCACACCCGCCATCTCTGACCGAAGCGTTGCGACGAGCACACCATGATCCTTCGTCATTAGTCGAGTTTTCATGGTCTCCATTTCTTTCTTGGTCGCCTCGAGCTGACGTTCACGCGTGACCAGATCGGAATGCAACGTCGCCTTTTCCTGTTCCAGTTTGCTGATTTGTTGGGCCAGCTCGTGGCGCTGTGATTCCCGTTCCTGTCTTGAAGATGCATCGGATGTCAGCAATTTTTCTCGCAGCTCGAGCAGCTCTGCAGATCTCTGTAGCTGCTGATTCAGCTCTCGAATCTCGGCAGCTTTTTTCTCAACGTCAACGCGAAGCGTCGACGCCTCGTTCGTGGAGTGCGCAAGCTTTGCCTGCGTCGCGTTGACATCCTTCTCTTGCTGACGACCAAGCAGCTCGGCGTCGTCTAGACGCTGCTGCAAGACACGCAGTTCATTCTTGATTTGAAGCGAGCAGGCCTCGGCATCCAACCGCTGGGCCGAACTCTGTTGCGTCAGCGTCTGGACTTCTCGTCGGAGTCGTTCGTTCTCGTCACGGGCAGTCTGCATGTTCTCCACCTGCATCTTGAGCGCGTCGCTCTCGCGCTTCCATTGTGCGCACTCGTGGCTCTTGGCCCTCAGATCCTGCTCCATCTGCAGCGCGCGCGTCTGCTCCTCGGCGTCGCGGCGCTGGATCTTGAGCTCGAGCTGCTCCACGGCCTGCGTGAACGTCGAGAGGCTGAGCTTAGCGTCTTGCAGCTGCTGCTCCAGCTCGAGCTGGCGGCGCTGAAGCCGCCGCTTCTCGTCCTGCCACGCGCTCTGCTGGGCGCGCAGCGCGTCAACTTCATCGCCGAGCGCGCGCGTCTCAGCCGCGAGACGCGCGACGCCGCTTTCGCCCTGCTCGCGACCCACGCACTGTCGCAGCGTGTCGATCTCGTGCTTGGCGCGCTCCTCGCGCTGGCGGTAGAACTCGATCTGGTAGGTTAACGCCTCGATCGTGCTCTTCTGCTCGGCGTGCAGCTGGTCCAGCACCGAGCCGCCCGCCGCGTCCTTGAGGCGCAGGCTGCTGTCGCTCGCGTGGAGCTGCGAGGTGGCCATGGTGTCGTCGGCGTGGGGCGGCAGCAGCAGCGACGGTACGGCGGGACCTCGGCTTCGAGAGGAGGTCATCTGGGAAAGGGGCGTTGCTGTACAATACACGGGAGGATCGCGTCCCACACCAAGGTGTGGTTTGGTTGGGTTTCCCGCGCACAGACCAAACGCCAAAACCTGCCGCGCTTTTCAAAGTGTTGAGTTATATGCCTTAAGGTTATAAACAATGAAAGGTCTTCTGCGGTATTGGATGACTTGAAATGATTGATTTGTGAATTGTTCGATTATACGGATTTGGCGGGATCTGTCCAGCAATTGACAGACACAATTTCGACCAATGAGGATACGTCAAGGACTCGGTGGCGATAGTAACTCAGTACATTCTTGGTAGTTGAAGTGTTGAAAGTGGTCACTACTCAGTATGTCCAGCGAGAGTGATTCTCCGCTCCATACAACATCCACGCAGGGGCATGAATGCTTGAACGAGCCAAACCCACAGTGCTAGGTGTATACTACTGTACAGTGACCCATTTATTTTGTGTTGGTCTCCGCAAGAATATTCGTGTGGATTCATGTGGTCAGGTCTTCAATTTCAACTGACGAAATAAACTTGCATTTCTCCGCTCACTACCTGCATGCTCAGAAGCGATGGGCTGCTGCGATTAATATGTACCCGATGTGCCCCTCTGTCGCCCTTCCTCCGTCAGGTGAACATTCCTGTGCTGGTGCCCTGCTCCCATTTTCAGCTTTGCAATTGGCGCTTCCGACTTCACTTTGACTGGTTAAAACAATATATGTAGAGTGATGGTCCAAGCACCCCCTGTCGAAATGATGGTCTCTTCCGTCTGACTGGATCTATCCTATAGGAACCTGCCTGTGGTTGGTGGTAGCTTCAGTCAACAGGAAGAGATCCCGCGCTCTGGATAGCTCGCCCATTTTGGCTTCATCCTCGAACCCCGGACGACGACAGCACAGCACCATGGCGACGGACCTGAGCTTGAAGGTGGCGCAGCTGGAGGTCGAGGCCGCGCAGAAGGATTCGCGCATCCAAGAGCTGCAGCAGCAGGTCAAGAAGGCCGTGGACGAGACTGTCAAGAACCGCGAGAAGTTCTACATCACGACCGCCATCCACTACACCAACGGTGTGCCGCACATGGGCCATGCCTACGAGAACGTGACCTCGGACGTGATCGCGCGCTACCACCGCATCTTTGGCCGCGACGTGTTCTACCTCACGGGCACGGACGAGCACGGCCAGAAGATCGCGCAGACCGCCGAGGCGCAGGGCGTCACGCCGCTCGAGATGTGCGACACGTACTCGGAGGTCTTCCGCCAGCTCACGACCGACCTCAACATGTCGAACGACTTTTTCATCCGCACGACCAGCGACAAGCACAAGAAGTTTGTGCAGTGGATCTTCCAGCGCGCGCTCGACAACGGCGATATCTACCTTGGCACGTACGAAGGCTGGTACAATGTGCGCGAAGAGACGTTTGTGACCGAGACCGAGGCCGCGCTCACCGACTTTAAAGACCCTACCACCGGCACGCCGTTCAAGAAGATGCAGGAAAAGTCGTACTTTTTCAAAATGTCCAAGTACCAGGCGCGCCTCGTGCAGCACTTCCACGACAACCCGGAGTTTTTGCAGCCCGAGGTGCGTCGCCAGGAGATCTTGCGCCGCCTGGACGAGCCGCTCATGGACCTGTCGGCGTCACGCAACACGTTCTCGCACGGTGTGCCGCTGCCGAACGACCCGGAGCACGTCATGTACGTGTGGTTTGACGCGCTGTCTAACTACACGTCGGCGATTGACTACCCGAACGGAGAGAATGCCAAGTACTGGCCGGCCAACGTCCACATTATCGGCAAGGACATTACCTGGTTTCACACAGTGATCTGGCCGTGCATTTTGATGAGCGCGGGCATGCCGTTGCCCAAGCGCGTGTTTGCGCACGGCTTTGTCAACGCCAAGGACGGCACCAAGATGAGCAAGAGTATCGGCAACGTCGTGGATCCGTACGACATGATCAGCAAGTACACGCTGGACTCGTTCCGGTACTTCATTGTACGCTCGGCGCGCTACGGCCAGGACCTTCCATTCTCTGAAGACGACATGCTGAACATCCACAACTCGGAGCTGGCGGACACGCTCGGGAACCTCGTGCACCGCGCGGTGAACATTTGTAAGAAGTACTCGAATGGTGTTGTGCCCGACGCCTCGGCGGACAGCCCATTCGACGTCTTCACGCTACTCCACGAGTCGGAGATCGCGTACAAAGACTTTGCCCTCCAGAACGCGTGCTTTGTGCTTGTGAACGCGCTGCGCGAGACCAACAAGTACCTGACCGACAAGGAGCCGTGGCACATGAAGGAGAACGAGCCGCGGCTTGTGGTCGTGCGCACGTGTCTCGAAGCCATCTACGTGATCGCCCACTTTTTGAGCCCGATCATCCCAGGGACGGCGCAGACGATCTTTGACAAGCTCGGTACGCAGCCCGTGCTACTCACGCAGCTGTCGCCCAACTATGACAACTTGAAGCCTGGCACGGAAGTCACAATTGGCGACATTCTGTTCAACAAGCTGCTCACGGACGAGGAGATGAAGAAGCAGGCAGACGCGGCGCTGGCGAAGACGGTGCCTAAGCCTGTCAAGGCCGAGAAGGCTGCGATCCCGCTCTTCGCGTCGCTCGATATTCGCGTCGGGGTGATTACCAAGGCATGGGAGCACCCCGACTCGGAGAAGCTCTTTTGTGAGGAGATTGATATCGGCGAGGCCGAGCCTGTTCAAATCGGGTCGGGTTTGCGCGCGTTCTACTCGCTGGAGGAGATGCAGAACCGCAAGGTGCTGGTGCTGCTCAACCTCAAGCCAGCCAAGCTGGGCGGTTTCAAGTCGCACGGCATGGTGCTGTGTGCATCGAACGAAGCGCACGACCGCGTTGAGTTCGTCGAACCGCCTGCGGACGCTGCGGCTGGCGAGCGCGTGTTCATCGAGACTGAGAGCGGGGAGCCGCTGTCGGCGGCACAGCTCAAGAAACAGAAGGTGTGGGAGAAGGCGTCGGTGGATCTGCTCACAAACGCGGAAGGCGTTGCGACGTACAAGGGCACTGTCATCAAGACGGCTGCCGGCGGTGCGTGCTGCGCCAAGTCGCTCGTGAATGCCCACATCAGCTAGACGTCTTGGGACTGCTCCATTCTACAGTAGGCATGCATAGCGTAGTGTAGAAATCGAATTTTATGATGGAATTCCGAAGGCGCAATTTGAGCCTTGTGTGGCTCACGTCGATGCAACCATGCATCAAACATGACCAACTCCGGTTGTCAGGCAAGTATGGTGGTCAGATCTATTGAGTTGAATTAGGTATGGTGCCGTTATTACGATTTGGATGTGTGAGCAGCTAGTGTGCTCACTCAGTAGTTTTTCTCTCCGCGGCGGCCGGGGGCCTTGATGCTCTCGAGCTTGTTCGGGTTCACCTCGTCCCACTCGATGCCGATCACGCGGTTCAGGAAGCGGTTCTCCTCCTTCTGCGGCGCGTCGCCACGCTCCTTGAAGATCCCAAAGCACGTCTTGCACACCTTGCGGAGGTCGCGCACCGCCGCTCCTTTGCGGACGCGGCCGGGAAAGCCCATCGGGAACCTATGCATCTCGACCATGAGGCCGCTACACTCGGAGCAGCACAGACGGCCGCAGTGCGTGCAGTTATTCTTGCGGTGGCCAAACTTGAACTTCTTGTGGCAGAGCATGCAGTCCGTGCGCTCCTTCTCGGTGATGTACGTCGGCGGGTAGTACATATGCGAGATCAAAAAGCGGATCGACCGTTTGTCCAACTTCTCGTAGATGCTCTTTCCCTCCGTGTCTTCAACGTCCATCTTGGCGCCGGCGTGGACGAGCGCGCCGGCGATGTGCAGCAACCCGCTTCCAACGGCAGTGTGGATCACCGTCTGGCTATCGTGCATATCGTTCGGGTTCGCACCGTACTTGAGCAGCATGCGAGGAATGATGATGGTGTCGTCTCGCGACGTGATCACCGAGATGATCAACGGGGTGAGGCGACGCGAGTTCTTGACGTTGGCGCTCGCGCCCGACTCGAGCAGCAAGTGCACCATGCCTGGCGTCTTGGTCGCGGCGAAATGGAGCGCCGTGTTGCCCTTGTCGTCCTCCACGTTGATCAGCTCGTCGGCCGGTTCGTACTGCTCGAGAATGTGCTTGACGAGCTGTACGTTGCCGCTCTTGACCGCGAGATGGAGACACGTCTGGCCGTGGTTGGCTTCGCGTTGGATGAGGCCTTCCGTACCGTTCACCTTGAGGTGCTGCATAACGCTGCGCAAGTTGCCCTTGGTGCAGAGTTCGTGGAGGGTGCCGATGGGCTGGCTCTTCATCATCGGTTCGGCGCCGCCGTCTATGGTGAGGCGCACGGACTCGCGAGGGACGTCCGGCTTGTTGTCAACCGAGGGAGGCGACCCCGGTCGAAGCGGGCGGCCCACGGGCTGCACGGCGTGGCCCACTGGCGAGGTGTCGTCATCAGAATCCATGAAGTCCTGCACCTGAGGCACACCGTCGATGGACGTGATCATCACTGTGTTCGACTCTTCGGGAAGCATCGGAATCCCATTCGTCTCGGTCGAGAAATCGCCCAACATGGCCACGCTCTGCGCGTGCTTGCGCTGCGGCTGCTCATCTTCGAGCGACTCGCCGCGAGCCAGCGTCGCGCGCTCTGGCGTCGGCACTGGCAGATCACCCATGCGCTCACGCGCCTCGTCGATGTCCTCCTCGCTGCTCTTCCACGATTCGCGGTCGAGCGAGGAGCGGTCGCTCTCCATCGTTAACCGCTCCACGGCTGGGAGGGTGGGGGCGCTGACGGGCGAGGGTGATGCCGCAGGCGATGGCGGGGCGGCAGCGACCACAAGCTCAGGCTCAGGCATCGGCGTGGCCGGGGGAGTCGCCTTGGCCTTTGGCGTCGTCTGCTTTGGCGGAGTGGCGAGAGCAACAGGCGCCAGCACTGGAGCTGGAGACGGCGGGGCCGGTGGGAGCGAGTGCGGGGTCTCAACTGGAGCCGGTGGGGGCGAGCGCGGGGTCTTAACTGGAGCCAGTGGGGGCGAGCTTGGCGTCTCGACCGGAGCTGGCGTTGGGGTCAGCGGCGCTGGTGTCTTTTGCTCCGACTTCGGGGGCGTCACTGGTGCTGGCGCTGGCGCTGGCACTGCAGCCGCGACAACAGGAAGGGGGGTCTGAACAGCCAGCGCTGAGCCCGAGCTCTGGCGCGTGGCCGCCGGGGGCGGTGGCACATGAGCAAGATCCGATTGACGCGGCTGGGACGCGACTGACATGCGGCCTTGCTGCATTGACGGGCGAGCGCTTGTGTTCGAGAAACCGCGCGCGTTGCGCGACGCGCGGGTCGACGCATTCGACGGGCGCGAGCCCTTGGGGCTCGTCGGGACGTCACTGGTGACCACGAACTGGCTCACGCGCGGCACCGCAGGCGCCGACACGCGGTCCAGGTCGGGTGACACCTTCTTGAAGCGCAGCGTGGCGGGCAGGTCGCACTCCTGGAGGAACGCCACGACCTGGTCCAGCGTCCACTTGGTCGTGTCGCGCAGGTTGATCGAGAGCAGAATGTCGCCCGAGCCCACGTTCTTGATCCCAAACGGGAAGCCTTTGCCGGTGACGCGGCTAACCATGACGCCCACGGTCTCGTTCTCGATGGGCGTGAGGGCCACGCCCAGGTCGCCGCCTTCCCAGATGAGCTGGTACTCAACCATCTCGTCCGTGTCTTCGTCGTGGACCGACTCGACAAAGCTGCCGACGAGGTCGGCGTACTCGGCCGCCTGCTCGTTGATCCACGAGCTGTCGCTAGGCTCGGCCATGGTGTCCAGAGTGTGAGAGTGAGATGGGTGGGGGATGGGGGATGGGGACGGAAGCGCGGGGGGGCGCAGCACGTGTAGCTCGTCTCGATGAGAGCGCGAGTTCTGATGTGGTTGAGTGAAGGGAGTAAGCTCCTCAAGGGTGAGTGAGAATCTTAGCACTTGGTTTCAGATCCCGAAATATTCCAGCGACCAGTCGGAATCTATTTTTGGTTTTGGCCAATGGCATCATTCAAAGTGACAATATAGCCAATGGAAATGCAAGTGTTGCCGCGGCACGTTAGCTAATGCGTGTGTGACCGATCGTACGTGGCGGATGGCGTATCACACCCGGGGCGGACACAGAGGATCGTTGACACGAGTGGGCTCCTCGCCGAGGCGCGGCGCCACGACAATGCGAGGACGTTTCTGCTCCCACCGATAGATACAGTTACGTAGTCCAGTCGAGTGAGAGCTAGCGCCGTCACTGCCTTCTCTTGATGCCGTTGAGCACGCGTTCGACCTTTGGCACTCGCGGCCGACAAAGCCACCTCGGCCAGGTTGATGGCTCAGGTCAGTGGCCGCACCAGCAGCTACCTACTCATTAACCGACTGGCCTGCTGGATTTCTGGGAGATCATGCGCAGCTTGTCGGCCCCAGATGCTGACTGTTTGGTTGGACTGGAACAGGATTGCTGCACCCTTTAAGAACGGCTCCGTCTGCAAGTTTACCTAGAAAATACCCACTGAGGTGTGGGGTGGACGACTTGGGGAACGTGGGCGAAGGTACATACATACATCTACCACATTTCATCATAGAGCGAGGATATTAGTAAATGGCGAGCACTTGAGCGGAGGCAGCAATGGCGGCTACAGCTAGAACCCTGCGTGGCGCAGTGAGCATCCGCTACCCCCTGTGCCTGGTAGATGATCCGTATCAGGATCTGCTCGTGTGTCTCGTCCCACAAATTGTCGCGTTGTTGCCTTGGCAATCGTTCCAAACCTGAAAAACGTGTTTTCTCGAAAACATGAACTGTTCATGATTTCTCAGTATTCCAATCATGTTTTTCCAGAATATCCTGTTTTAAGAAATATCTGGTTATTTCCACAATGGAAAATACGGGCCAGGATTCCCACTTGAACACCGTTGCGCGCGAAACGCGACCACCGCAAGTCACAGGTCCACCGCGGCCGGGCGCGATGCTGGACATCCTATCGTCGCCGCTACGCGGCTACATCGCGCAGACGCTGCAGTTCTACTTGAGCAAGTACATCGAGGGCATCCAGCTCGAAGGGCTAGGGCTTTTCGGCGGCGATCTTGTGCTCAACGACCTCGAAATCAAGCGTCACGTACTGCTGGTACGCGCGCTTGCAATGCGCGTTCTCCTCTCCTGCACGGACTGGCGGCTGACTGAGCGACGCGGGTTCAAAATGTGTAGGAAAGCCTCGAGATCCCGTCGTCGTTCGACTTTTCGCGCGGCTTCATTCGCGTACGTGCGCAGTTGATGATGAGGTGGTAGCCGCGTTGGTTTCCGTTGCTCATTTGCCGAGGTTTCCTTTTGCACAGGAACTGCGCATCCACATCCCGTGGACACAACTGCTCTCGCAGCCCATTGAGGTCAAGCTGTACACGGTCGAGCTCATCTTGACGGCACGCGATGGCAGCAATGAGGCGGCCTCCCGCCGCGCGAGCCGGTCGCGCTCGTTTGAGTCCCCACCAGCAAGGTCAGTCACGACAGTACTACCAATATGTTGAGGGGTGGATGTCCGTTGAGCGCTGATGAAGTGGGTGTGACGATAGAGATCCAGCGCCTCCTCCTCCTGAGATTGAGACGCCCAAGTCCGGATGGCTGCGCGACACTCTCCACAAGATCCTGGTCAACCTGTCTGTCCAGGTAGAGCCGTCGTGGACGATTGCTGTTCTACGGCATTTTTGTGCTGATATTCGGTCGTTGGATGGCAACACTATGTAGATCAACAACCTGGTTCTCAAATATGAGCAGGACGACGTCGTGTTGTCGGTCGCACTTGGGGTGCGTGGATTGTTTTTTTCGAGTGCTGCTTCAGGCGCAGCTGACTGAATGAATGAACTGTCTCTAGTCCTTGGATTGCTACGCTGTCAATGACAAAAAGGCCTGGCTGCGTGCGTTTACGGACCCGCAAGGACCTGCTCAAGTGATTTGCCGAGTGAGTTTACTCTGTCGCTGGATCGATTGCACGATTCAAAATTGCTCACCGCTCGATTGACGTTTACCAGGTCATTGACGCGCGCGACTTGACCATTTTCTTGGATCGGTACGCGAGTGACCGGAAGGCAAGTGATTTGCAGCAAAGCGGAGCAGTCCATCGCCGAGTTGTTGGCTATGAGTTGCCTGTGTTGAGTCGGTCAACGATTTCGATTCGAGGCCGCCTGGCGTTGAAGCCTGATGCTGACCAAGACGGCGCGACTTCAGCAAGTGTGAAAAGTCGAACAAGTGCCGCGCTTGCTCTCATACCCTCGAAGGCGTGTGACCCGTTCTTTCAGTACTCGTGCAGCCGTTCATCGCTGGCCCCGACTACGGAGATAGACGTGTTTGTTGGTGAACTAGCGTTCTCACTGAGTGATCGGCAGCTAGCGATGTTGGGAGAGCTGTTGAACCGGACTATTCATCGTCGTGCAGAGAGCGCGAGTCGTGGAGACCAAGAGGTATCCACACTTACTGACGACGAGTCATTTCCTCAAGCGTGCGCCGAGGTGTCAGTTAAAGAACACGACGTCGTTGTGAACAGTGACAAACTGATAACCGGTGCTGCTGAGACGACTCAAGAAATCAAGAAGCGCTCGTGGATGTCGTGGGCGATGGGGGCACTTGGTGGCCCTCAAGACGATGAAGATGATGAGCTCATCTCGGAGATACTTGCAGAGACGAATGAGGCGTTGCGCCGCAGCAGCGAGGCCAACAAGTTATCAGCATCAGCGGCCACGTCGGCTGTCAAAGCTTCAAATTCATTCTCTACGGACACTGACACGCACAAGTCAGTGTGTCGAATTTTGTGCTTCAGAATGTGTATCAATTCGACGGTTTTGACGTTACGAAGACATGATGTTGACGAAGAACATTCCACGAGAAAAGGTTCAGACCCTGAAGACCAACAAGAGGAAGAGCAGTTTGTTCCCGTGGCAAATGTTGGCCTTGTCAAAGTCACCACCACCCGAGCGAATGTCAAGACAAAACAGTCGAAGCCAGCCTCCGAAGTTTGCTCGCTGTCGATGACTTACTCCGCGCTCGAAGTCGTGTTGACGCGGTCTAACGACATGGATGTTGCAGAGACGCTGGTAGACCTTGTCTTTGAAGTGGAACGCGTGAAGATGGTGAACTTGCACGAAGCCAGAACGGGGAATCTCTCGGATCACATGCTTGTGTGGGGCAATGCCCTTGAGAGCGAGCAGGGACATGGTCCGAGCTCGATCCCATTCAGCGATTGTGTTTCGCACCCCTACTTCGTTTCTTCCTTTTTCGGTGAACAAGCTCGGCAGCATGGTCGGCGAGAGTCGCGTAGTTTCGAAATTGTCAAATTGAGTCAGGACGTGGAGATTCCCGTTTGGAAGACTATCGAACACCGCAAGTCATCGCAGTTCCCCGCCGCTGCCATGGGTCCGACCACATCATGTGAGTGTTCGATTATCGACGGAGAGAAGCAGACTCCTTGTGTTCCTCTCTCTCGATTGCTCGCAACCACCAAGGAAGCCGTTTCGTTAATCGGGATCCACGACCGCAACATCAACCACGTAGGAATACGTGCTGTGCTTAAGAAGGCTTGGGAATCTCAATGCCGCAACTTTCGCTTTGACTTCGTTAATGTCGAGGAAGATCTCCATGAAATTTGCGAGACGTATCAAGCTCTTCGGGACCCCGATTCACCAGCGATGAGAAATCTGAACCAGCTTTTGACGCCAATGCTGTATCGCTTGCTCGCACGACTCTGTCTTCACTCGTGCTATCTCATCAACGGTAGCGGTGACTCGGAACGGAGAGGTGACTTCGACGTGCGATCGCGCAGTGTGCATTCGGCTCTTCGGTTGCGATATGTTGGGACGAAGAGTACTCCAGCAGACGACAGTGCGTCAAAACCATCTGCGGATTCGCTAGATGCGAAAGAAGAGAGCAGTACGATTCAGGCCATCCGGACGCGAAGTGTACTCGACGCCTCGCTTGGCCCGCTGGTTCTCAGTATCGACCCAAACCAGCTAGTGGACACCGTCGACTTACTGTGTCTTGCGAGCGAGAAACGTCAGAATTCTGCCCACGATGATTCTGTTGATGAGAATCTCCCCGCCGTTGCAAGTCGCACTAAACATGAGTCGTGCCAGCTCCTCACATTGCACTCGGCGCTTGGTTCCGCCACAGTTTGTGATCTCCCAACGACTTTCGTCCATATCATGGCCAATGATTGCAGCTGGTTCGCCTCCAAAACAATGGATGATGAGTGGAGAAGAAGGCTTGCGCTAGGTCGTGCGTCATTGACGATCTCTACGAAACATGCCCCGGTTGACGATGCAGTGCAGTCCGCGCCGTTGGTTCAGTTCTTGGCTTCGACGTGGGCTTCTTCCGGTTGTGCGGATCCCAGAACGGAAGCAACAAGCACCGTCACAGTTGGGAGAGCTTCGGCATCGATTCTCTGGAATCACGTGTGGCAGTCATTATCTGCCTTAGATCGCGTCCTGCATGCTGTCCGTCGGCAAACGCTTGGATTTGACGGGCAAGTCTTTTCAGTTCAGAAACCGCGCAGGCTCGTCTGCGTGGAAATCTGCAATTGGCGCCTGCACCGAGTGACAAGAATGCCGCGAGAAGGCTCCGCCGATCGCGTTGTGGACGCCGTCCTTGGTTCAAGTACTATCTATTCGACACGAAGTGGAGGCGGATCAAGACAAATCGTGCTCCAAATGGGGTGCACTCCATTCGTCGGTGATCCGGGTGAACCATCGGCGTTCATTCCAATGCTCTCATTCAGGTTGCAGGAAAGCAAGTCGAGACAGCATAGCCACGTCGACGTCCGCGGGCAGATTGCACTGGCAACGACGTCGTTTCACGATTTGGAGCCTTGTCTCCCTGACGCTCTGGATTTCTTGCAGTGCGTACGAACGCGGCACGCTGTCAGCACAGAAGATGTACAGTCAAAGCTGACGCCTGAGCCGAGCGATATCAAGGTGAAGTACTGGAACATCGTCACCAATTTTCAGTTTGAAGGTGCAATCGTTCGTGTGACTCAGGCGCTTGATTTTACGATGGCGCGAGTGGTGGTCGAAACCGACCCTGCTCTTCATAATAATCGACGCGATGCTATCGAACAAGGTGGTAGTATGAAGCTAATGGTGAGCTGTGGAGAGCTCAAGTTGGTGAACAAGTGGAGAAGCTCCATGCGGCTAGCGAACAACCAAGTGCAGAGGGATGTCATTCTCTTGCAAGGCGTCAGTGCGTCAGTCCTGTACACGCAAGATTTCGTTTCATCGAAAGAGCGCATCTCAGTTGACATATCCGCCGAGGTGAAGACTCTCCAGGTCGCCCTCGATCGCCTTTCGGTACGTTTTCTGAACTCACTGAGTCTGCCCAGATCGTTTATGAGTGATTTTTTGTGAATAGATGCGGCATCTACTTCGATTTGTGAGCACAATCAACAAAAGGCGAGGTGTGAAGGAAGCCGATACGACGATTTCTAATCGTGCGGAAGCGACGAGACACCAGAGCCTTCGTCTCGGTATCCAGCTCGGCGATCTACAACTATCAAGTGAGTCCGATATTGTGATATCATCGAAACCTGCGGTCGAGCGCGTCACGGTAATGCCGCTGATCCAAGTCAAGGATTTCGTCGTTGCGGTGCGAAACGCCAGCTATCGGCCCAAGACTGATTTCACAGAGATGCTGGATCGACAGTTCACGGATATTCAACTGTCGATTGCCTCTATTGAGGCTCGTGAACTGCACAAGACCCACGTGTGGCGAGCTGACGTACTGCAGGGAAGCCGTCGATTCGGCTCACTCGGCCGAGTATCAGATCGTGATTTTCTCGACATTCTCCTGTGCCTCGACGAGCGAGATCTGTCGCTTGTGACGAGCGCATTTGGTTGCGATGATATTACGCTGGCATCTAGCGAAATTTCCACGATCGCGTCATGGCATGCTGTAAATCGGCTGGCTCGATTGTTTCACAAATGGTCGAGCACATTCTCCCAACGCGTGGAGAGATTGGCGGCAGTGACAACAACATCCGTGCCACTCATCGCAACTGCGGCGAATTCTGCGTCTACAGGAGTCAACGCTTTCCCGGTTGTGTCAGTCTACTTCAGGAACTACGGGGAGATTCGTGACGTGCCGAGAACCATTTTAGCAGCGTCTGTTGACAACATTGACATTGTGCTGAGCCCGACTACGCTAGCGTCAGTGGCCACGCTACTCGGCTCTGAGGGTTCACCTGAGGACTCGTCCGATTTACCGCCAAGTCAAGACAGTCGGAAATCGGCCGCTGCCAACTTTCATGGGGATCAGGGCCACCAAAATTATGAGATTCAAGAGCGGCTGATATCGATTGTCACTGGAAGAGCTCGGTTGCTGCTGCCTAACATGGATTGGATTCTTTTAACAGGAAGCTTAGACTCCTCGTCGACACGAAAAGCTCTGCAGCAACCGTGTGCATGCCTCGTGCTCGATCATGCTACAGTTTCCAGCTCGACGTGGCACGAAATCAGCCTCGACGGTCTAGGGTATCCTCCGTTCAACGCAGCATTGCTGCCACGTCGCATTTCCAAGCCGCTTCAGCTGCGACGAATTACGAGCGATACTCCAGCTGAGCGAGATCTGCGGCGCCTCACGGGTCGACTCGCCAACATCTCGGGGGCGATGGTGAAGTGGGACTCCTCAGAATCAAGCGAGTTGGTGCCAGGCCCCATTGATCTCCAATTAGGGCGAATGTTCGACTTGAAGTTTGTCAGCGTGGAGACCGCAGCATTCATTTACCCGTTCTCTATCACTGTTGTTCAAGAAACTGCCAATGCGCGGAGCAAACGGCACTCTACAAACGTCAGCGTCACGAAAGTTCGAGCCGAGATGTCGAAAGCCGTATACGACAAACTTGTGGGACGCGGACTGGACATTACGCGAGCTGTGGTAGCGTCGAATGGGTCAGGACGGAGGCGAAGCAAGCGATCGGGCATGAAAGACGACCAGACACAATCCCGCAGATCGGGGAGTAGAAGCAATTTGGAATTGTCTTGCGACGGCCTGGACTTCGTCGCAGCTCAAGCCGCTTCCTCGATACATGTGCGAGTGGGATCTTTGCTGATCCAGCAAGTCATAGAGGAAGACTCGGAGGTGTCAGGTACTTTCTCGCTCCAAAACCTCGTCGTTGCCCTCAGAGGCTCAAATGGCGCTACATCCACAACGGAGATGCTTGTGCTGGGTCCAAACAGTGACCCCACTGCATGGCAGTTAGATGTGGATAACACGCCACACAAGCTGCTCTCTGGTCGGTGGACGAACCCAGCATCCTCTTCAGCTGGCGTAGAGCCAACGCTTTTTATCGACATTCAAGGAGCGCAAGCACATGTTTCGTCAGCTTTTTTCGATGAAGCCATGGCGTTCTTGATTGTGGAGAAGAACGAACCAAGTGCTCTTCCCGTGCACATCAGAGACTTCAGCAAGGGCGGTAAGACGACGGGCGAATTCCAGCAGCACACGCAGCCGAACTCATCGAGAAAATTGGGAGTCAAACTCCTGATTGGACCAAGTGTGACTTCCGTTTGGGTTTCAAATGAGAGGTCTCAGGTCGGTTCTGCAGTTTGGGGCGAGTTTGACCAAGTATTTACCAGCATTGAAGTCGGTGGCATTAGCGATGAGGCTCTGCTATCGCAATCACCGAGTATGTTGGATCGATTCGTGCTTGTTCCCGGTGCTCAAGTGGCGGTGACCGTGGACAAAATTGCTCTTCGAACGTCGTCTTCTTACGAACCGCTTGCGGTGAGTTTCAAAACCGATACACTGAGTACAATTCCGGGACAAATCCAAAGTTCATGGAGTGTTTTTTCCCGGGTACTATGCCAAACGTCGGCTCGAACGACAGTTCTCCAAGAAACCACGATACGAATTTCGGCAAACCGAAGAGTAGTACTCGAACGTGGCAGCGATGGCACGCTCCTGCGGACTCCGCTCTCTTCAACCAGCCTTCACATCGAGCCATCAGCGCTGTCGTTCAAGATCTCTGCTGCCTCGTTGGCATCATTGCTCCAATTTGTTGATGGGTGCAATGGAGTTCACAGAAAGCGCAGGGAGAAGCATCCGGAGAAGCACGATGACCGCGCGACCGAGTCGATTGTTCGTTCGCACTGGGCTGAAAACTTGTCGGAGTCAAGCAACAACGACCTGGCTGTTCTACGGCACAGAACTGAGCGGGCGTCGTCTCCTCCACATTCAGGAGATATCGTATTTTCAGAAGTGTTGCTCATTGAGACGGCAATGACTGGGCCCCACCGGCCAGTCGATGTCATTCAAGGTGATCTTGCTGTGGCTTTCGCTCCATCGCGCACCCACCACGGCGATGAAGGTGAGGACGGTGCTGCCCCTTACGATGAAACTGCTGAGGTCCTGCGCTGGATTGAGCTGGTCAACGAACCATGGAGCCCTTTGGACAGCGCTGGCGGCTCGGATGAGTCTTTTGCTCCCGTGCTTATCCCTGATACTCAAACCGTCAGCTGGATGAGCATGAAGTGGTGCTATCACCTGCCTCGGAAGGTCACGGAGATTGAAATGAATCCGGTTCCGGTTCCACCGACTGGTGCACCAAGTGATTGGCCGGTTTGGTTTTGGAAGGATGAGACGACGACAGAAGAAAGCCAGAGTTTTGCTCGATTGTGCGACTTTGTATGTGAACTGCGAGCTTGGGACGCCGTGAATTGTTGCTACGTCGTCGTTGCCGAGTTTTATGTTCCGTGGGAAAATCCTGCGACCGACGATAGTGAACAACGGACTCTCAAGACGAAGGGCAGTTTTGGTGACCTCATGAGTGTATTTTTTGACGAAGTCAATGGGGACGAGGACCAAGTCAAGTTTGATCGCGTCATGGAGGTGACGTGCAGTCGCCGTGTGTTGACACTGAATGACACAGTTGCCTCTGATAACTGGGAACTGCGGTGGAGGAGCCCGTTATCCAGCGAACAGGACAAGCAGCGCCGTGTGCATGTCAGCGCCTTACTCGCTGCATCCTTGAATGTTCGGTCTCAACTCGTCGAATCGGCTGTCCAGCGAGCGACAATCCTCTGCACATTGCCACACGTGTCGATTGCGGTTGCCCACGTCCAGGGCAATGAGGACGCATCTCACGACGTCATCGCAGCCGGGCTCAGTGATACGCACGTGTCGCTTGTGTCCTTTGCAGGAGATGGTGGCAGTGTGCTGGTGTTCAAGACGGCGCTGCAAGTCGCTTTCGACAACATTGCGCAACTGTTGACTGTTCCAATTCTTCCGCGAATCGAACTGTATGGTCTCATCGAGCGGAATGAAAGAAGTGGAACGTTAATATCGCTCCGACTCGGTGATGTGCACGTATATCTGCCTCAGTCCGCGATCCTTCTGCTCTCCAGCTTATCCGATATTCTCAAGACTGACAGCTTGAAGTCCAGGGTAGATCTTCGTTCACATGGATCGTCACTTCCAATATTACGTGTCCAGTTCGTGAACGCCTGTGGCCGAGATGTGTGGTACCGCCAGTCTGGGACTCGCGAGTGCTTGCAACTCCGTGCTGGGGAGAGTGACGCATACTGCTGGGCGACCCTCGAAGGAGATCCGTTCTACGACTGTGTTGAGTTCGCACTGGGGACAGAGCGCCAGCAGCTTGAGCCATTACAGTGGTGCGATCCATGCCGGATCCGTGAGCAAGCGACAACTGGTCGGTACTTCCAAGACGCAGGTTTTCTTTGGATTGCCGTCGAGCGCTCCGGTACAATGACCATTGTACACGTGCAAGGAGCCATCAATGTGGTCAACTTCCTGCCCGATTCGGTGCGTCTTCAGCTTGGACACAGCCCGAGCAAGACCACTGTCGTTGATTGCCCTGAAGATGCTGCATCACAACCTTGGCTTGCAAGGGTGCTGAGCAACGGAGGCGCAAGCTCCGTCAGCCGCCAACCGAATTTGTTAAGTCTGCGGCGAGCAGGAGTCATGGTGGATGCGTCTTCGTTCTCCTTGCAACTTAGTGTCAATGGAAAGAAGTCCATTTCATCTATCGAGGAGGCGTCACTTCTATCATCGCATGAAATGGTCCAAGTCACAGGCCTTCCAGTCGAGTTCGATCCAGTCAACACGAGTGATACAGGAGATGAAGCCAAAAGGCACCGTCGTCGACGCACACTGAGGCTTGAGTCGCTGAATGCCCTGAAAGACCAAGCACCGAGACCTGTGTTTGTCGTTGTTGAAGTCACTCGAGCAGTGCAACCAGCAACGATGCCTGATGACTTCTACGACACGAAGATCGCGCTAAGGTATACGTGGGTTGACATCTTCGTACTCCCGAGCGTTCAGATCATAAACTGCTGCACCGTCAAACTCACTATTGGACTCTACGGAAAGGTGCGTGAGTGGAGGAACCTCGACGGCCTCAAAATCAACTAACAATTTCACGAATTTTGGCAGGACGAGCACCCCGAAGAGATGGAACTCGAGGCTCAAGCTGCCGAGTTTTGTACAGCTTTAGATCCTCAGTCTCTGCGAGGGGTGACATTGTTGTCGTCGGGTTCCGTCACAGCTACGTGCAATATCGAAAACGTCGCGCAGGGAGGAGCCTATCACCTCGGATCAGTGTGCGTGGAGATAATTCCGCCTTCGGTTGGGAACCCCTTCCTGAAAATCATGCTTCGGGAGCACGTGCTGGTCATCAACAACTCGAGTATGCGATTGCGGTTGAAATTTAGGGATGTCAGCACTGAACAACTGCAGGACTCGCATCTGGAAGCGCCTCCGACAGTCGCTCTCCAGGTCGACCCCTCATCCCAGGCGTCACCGCGAATTGGATCACTTCTAACGGCAAAAGGCATGATGAGTCTTACCTCACTCGGAGTTTCAGTCGCAACGTGCAGTGCGAGGGGGAGTGGGAACGAGGAAGATGGCGAGTTCTCAGCTGAAGTTGCTCTCGAACTATCCGCTGGCCACACTTCTGTTTTATGTTGCCCCGCTTTGCTCCACGATGAACAACATGCCGAAGAACAAGCGCACTACTCGTATCCTTTCGTCGTCTCTGTCCAAATATGTGCACCCGGCGAGACCAAGATTACGATTTCGCCGCTTGTGACAGTTCACAACAACACGGTACGCAGCTCTCGTATTTGGTTTGCGTGAGTTCACCTCGCTGATGCCGTATTTTCTCTCGACGTTTGTAGGGTCTACGTTTGAAGCTTTCTGCGATGGCGTCAACACTATCAGGCGCATGTGGCCAAGGCGTTGGTCTTGACGAGATGTGGGAAGTTCCTGTTCGGCATCTCGCTTTGCCAGACAAGAATCGCGCGGGGTCCGGAGTCACATCCTGGCTATCATCAGCGCTCGGGTTTGGCGGAAAAACTCGAGCTAGCTCGTTTGCGTTCGGCACAACTGGCAACCAGATGACGACATGTTCGTTCCGGGCCACAGTCTCGAATGATAGCACAGAAGACGGGGAGTACGCCTGGACCGAGAAGATCCCGGTGCGAGTTCCTGAAGTTGCACTGATGACGCAGTTTTCACAACCGACGCTGAAGACGATCGGGTATTCGAGACCAACATCCGTCCTACCCCGCCATCAACGTCTCGTGCGCCATACTGGCATGCGGCACGTTATGGTGACAATCGCAATTTCTCAGCTCGATGACATGACGACCCACGTCGTGCTCTTTATCGATCGCCAAGCCCCCATCGCATTCGAAAACCTCTGGTCGTACCCACTTGGCATTCGTGTGATGGCGTCGCAAGTCATGACGCCAGACGCGATCGCTGGTCGCTACTACATGGAGTACGATTGGAGCATTCAGCGTCGTTCGGGGCCACGCAGCTTGAAAACCCATCAAGAATCAGTGTCGCTCCAAGCATGGTTGTCAGAGTCTTCCAAAGCGTTCGAAGGCGAGCAATACCACAGCGACCCACTCGAGCAGCAGCAGAAACCCGTCAAGTTTCAACTCGGCCTGCCAGGATTCGGGTGGTCCAGTGTGCTTTGGCAAGTGCCTGGAATCCAGTTCGCTCGGTTTGCGACCAAGTCCACTGTGCAGTCCCCGGTCTTCTTGGTAGCAACATCGTACAGAGCAGGAACGTGGTCGTATTCGATCTCTTGCCTCGACGATCCGACGTCACAAGCTGATATCGGGAGCAACCTTCTCGAATCTCAGATTGCAACACACGATACAAAGCCAGTCACTGCATTGGCAAACCGGTTTCGGTTGATCGTGTCGTCCGAGCTGGTGCAGATCCATTGCTGCGATGAGCACAGTATCGCGATACCAGAACGTGTAAGTACAAATGCTGTCGCATATAAGGAGATTTTCCGCCTGAGTCTGCGCGCCCCGTGCGTCAGCTTTGTGTCGTCAGTCGAGGCTCCAGCAGCGCTTCAGAATGAAGCCCGCTTGGGATACACGAAGCATGTTCGCAGCTACAGCGCTTTGTTTGCTGGCCTGGCAAAGATTGAGGTGGAGCATTTTCTTGACGCCTGCAACTTCCCTGTGATGCTCGCTCTGAAGGATTCTCAACCTAGCCACGATGAAGGGCAGATGGTGACGATTCTCACCAGCGCGAGACAAGCTCACGACAGGCATTTGGATCTACTCAGCTGCCTCCTATCGAGTGACATGCCAGGGGAAGGCACGCGCTGTTTGGCGATCCGCGTGATCAACGTGGATCCGTGGGATCGTGCACGGATTCTCCCATACTTGCATTCTGTCGAAGTCAAGCTAGCCCCGGCTGTCATTCAGGTACTTGAACCCACGCATTGCCTGCAAGGTGACAGCTTCGTTTTATCACGATGTTCTGATGGCTGATTCAGGTGGATGATGAGATTCTGATTCATTTCCAAGACTACATAAACCCGATCACGGACGCGCTGTCCGCGAAGTCGTTCCAGCCACTACGGCCGTCGTCTCGTGCAAGTTCGACTTCTTGGCGGTCGAGCGTCCGTTGCCAAATTCGTGTGACGTCCCAGCAGCGCGTTTTCATCGACCACTTGCAGATCAGCGACCTTGAAGTCACAGTCACGGCGCGCATGTCAATCCCCGTGTTAAGTAGCCTCGATGGGACCCCGTTGCGGTTCAGTGCACGCCAGATGCATAGAGTGTTTGCGTTCTCGGATCAGTTAATCAAGGATCTGGCGGCCGAGTACGTCGCAGACATCCTCGTTCGGTCTCCGCTTCTAATCATGTCACTCAACATTATCGGCAATCCAGCGTAAGTACCTACCTGCTGCGATCGCGCGGTAGACTATCTAAAGATGGGCTAATGATTTGTTCGTTGGGTGTATACAGAGGATTTCTTCGAAGCATTGGAACCGGAGTCAGAGATTTGTTTGAGATCCCCATCACCATTGCGACTCGCGATGGCTTCAATCCGTGGGTTCTCACACGTGGAGTGTTTGGTGGGATCGCGTCACTTGTTGGCCACACGTCGGCTGCGGCACTGTCGTCGCTGTCTGGCTTCAGCTACTCGATTTCCCGCACCGTGGACCACCTCATTCTCACACCCGAGCAGCTTCGACGCCGCCACTATGTCCGCCCCACGCACCTCTCGTCCGGAATCAAAGGCGGCCTTGGATCCCTAGGGTCTAGCGTTGTCGGCGCGGCGACTGGGATCGTGAGCACGCCCATGGCGCTATACCAAGAGAAGCGAGACCAGGGACGCCGTGCAGGGGTTGGCGATGTGCTTGGTGGGTTCGGCATGGGGCTCGTGGGCATCGTCGCCCGTCCGATGGGCGGGTTGGCGTCGCTGCTCGCTATGACGTCAGACGGCATTCTCAACGGAACGGGCATGGGCGAGCAGATGTCTGGAGAGATGGACTTCGCGACACGAGCCGCGTTCGAAGCTCGTCCGAATGACGAACTCAGAGCTAAGCTCAAGATTCTTCGTGACGCTTCAGTTGGAGATCTTGTGCTTGCCCACGGAGCGTGGGTAGATCCCTCCAGCGACATGTTACGTGTGCCGGCTGAAAGCCTCCGAGCTCTCACCGCACTCGAGATGAAAGATGAACGAGTGCAAGAATTGTTCTCAGAACAAGATGGCGCGTGCCGAAATCTTGTCGTATCTGTGATCTGCACTAAGGCGATGGTCGTCGTGGTTGGAACGACCGCGGTGGGTTCTGACTCGAGTGCGAGCACCTACAATATCATTGCGAAGGCTCCGGTCGTGGGTATCCACACAATCGAGGAAAGCCTGACGGAGCCAGCACGTCTCGATATCGGTGTCCGCTCGAACAATCTCAGTGCTTGGTTTCGACTTCGTATCACGCCCAAGCAACGACGACACCTTAGCCACAACTTGCGGCAATGGGTGGACGACGCTCACGGAAGAGGCTTCTCGGCAGCGTGATCCAGTATCCATGCGTTTAACTCAATCAAAGGTACAGCGACAAATGACATTTTTTTCCAACACCGACGATGGAAACTATCTTCATGTGGCCTTGCGACGCTATCCGATACATGGCTCCAGAAATCAAGAATTATGCACACGAAACCAACCGACCCCAGATTTTAGTTGACGACCCCCGAGGTGGCACCCCAGTAGTACTTGTTCCCAGCGGCCTTGGTTTTGAGGTAACACGCGATGCGTGTGGGCTCGACAGCATGGGTGAAGGCAGCGCAGCCCTGCGTCGCGCGACACGTCTCGCAGCACTGGTCCACGGACAACCCGAGCTCGGTGCGCAGGTCATTGCCGAAAAAGTCGACGTTGAGCGAGAGCGCACACTT